>JBAMBR010003526.1:0-86180 GCA_037044475.1 Zaprionus obscuricornis | reverse complement strand
CATCCGCTATCAACTATAATTCGAAGGTGTTTTTTCCTCACCTTGAACATTATTACATATTTTTTTTTTCTTGTCGGTGGCCTATGAGGCGCCACAGTTAGCGCCTCTTGTTCCCATGATTATGATTTGAGTTTATAGCTAGTATTTATTAACTATTTTATAATTCATAATTACATTTCATATTTTTATATATTTTTTCTCTCTCTTCTCTTTTGTTCTATGGCAGATCGTAAAAAAAGAAAATAATTTGAATTTAAAGACTTGAATTGAATAATGAAACGTTTTTTGTTTTTAATAAGTTTATTTTAATTTTAAATTTTTGATGCAAATCTAAAGTCAATTAGCAGATGACATTAAGCTAATAAAGTAGAAGTGGAAGCAGAAGTAAACGTAATGCAATTTAAGAAAACAAGTTTTAAGTTGCTAAACAATTTAATATAACATTTAATTTATTGTATTTGTATTTGCCATAAACATTTGCAAAGTGTTAAAAAATGTATATAAAATATCTAAGTATTTAAATAAATAAATTTCAAAAAGATTTCAAATTTCACAAATTAATTTCTTATTTTTTTTTTAATCTTTTATTGCATGCACAAAATAATTTATGAGCATCAATTAATAAAACTGAAATGCAAAAATGTAGCAAAAAGATAAAAAATAAATAATAAATAAATTAAAATAAATTTTGAATTCAATTTGAAAATAAAAAAAGTTTTTTGTATATAAATGAAAGAAATTCTTGAATTATGAAATTTTGTGAGCAAAAATAATTGTTGTTGAATTTTTTGAAAATATTTTGTAGTACGATTTGTAGTACAATCGGTAAACGATTTTTTTTTTTGTAAATGCCAATGTCCATTGGGATTTGAATACTCGAGGCGCCTTTGTTGATCAACTCAATTAGCGAGGCATTGAGAGCATTTAGCGTTGCACTAACAAAACACACACACACATACAGAGAAAACAAGTGAAAATTGTGTAAATTGTGTAAACTAAAGCTGCAGTTGAAAGGTGCAAATCGACAGACAAACAAAGGCGCAAGCAGTAGACCAATTAGCGTAATGGCAATTGCAATGCTGCCATACCTATATCCCTAGAGGCATCAATTTGTGGCATGCAACCCACATGCTTAACAAAAGACAATCAATTACAATTACTTACTACTTAGTTACAAATAAATAAAAAATAAAAAAATAAAAAAAAAAAAAATAAAACTCACAAGTTAACAGCTAACAAATATTTGTTGGCCGCTAAGCGCCGCTAGATGAAACTACAAATGGTAACACTGACTGTAAGCTGGAAGATGAGAGAGCTAAGAGCTGTGAGACTTTGTATATGGAATTGAGATTGGAATTGAAATAGGGATTGGGATGAAGATGAAGATGAAGCACAAGTCTTGAGCTGTGCAAGTCGCTCAAATGCGTTGAGTAAACAGAATTGACGTTTCGAGTTGACGGCAATGATGATGTGAATATAAATATGAATGTGAATGTGAATGTGTATGTGACTATGAATGTGACTGTGAATGTGTATATAAAAAGTATGAAAATATGATTGTGCTTGTGCTTGTAGATGTAGATTTGATTTTTAGATGGTGTTGGCGTTGACTTCTGCTGAAAATGTAGCCAAGTGTGGCTGCTGCTGCTGCTGGCTGACTGCTTGCCTGGCATTTGCTGGGCATTTGAATGTTTGTTTAGGCTGACTTGCCAGCGCATAAGATACATAACATAACATACATACATATATACATACTTATTACATACTTGTAAGGTATATATATATATATGAATATGTAGATATACTACTGACTTTGGCATGTAGTCCATGTAGCGCCAGAGCGGGACAGCATCGCATCACTTAAAGATACTCATACAATTCACACAAGATAGTACTAAGACACCGAGACACGGAGCCAACTCAGCGCCTGTCTGTTGGCCATAATTGAGTGCACTTTCCATGGAACTGGCAGCGATTATGAAATGCCAGCAAAACTGCCTGCGAGAAGATGTCTACGTCGACGACGACGACGACTGCAACTGGAAGCATTTGCTGAAACTGAAACTATACATATAACTACATACAAATGGCGCACATCAGACATTAAAAATATTGCCAGACTTTTTTTGCCTTGAATGCTGATGCCTGATGCCGATCTCACATCTCACATTCCCCCTCTGCTTGCACTATCCAAAAATTGATATTTAGTATAGTAGAGAGCGTAAAAACAAAAAAAATTGGGGGGGAAGTACAAAAGAAGAATATTGCATTTTATTATCGCATCGTAAATCAATTGATAAAGCGAAGCGGAAACAAGTGGCAGCTCCAATTGCCCATTGCGGTAAAATAAATCTACAAGACGCCGCAAAACTTTTCGACATTTACTAGATGCATACAAAATACTCGTATAATAAGTATTTTTCAACGATCACTCGCAAAAATTTCAACACTCAACAAAATAATTTCACAACTTTTATTTTTTTCAAATTTAATTTCTAATTTTAATAAATTTTTCAAAAAAAATGTAAAATATTAAAATTTAATATAAAAGAATTACTAATAAATAATAATATTTAGTATTAAATAAATATTTAAAATTATGCAAAATATATTTTAAATTAATTTTTTCATTAAAAAATAAAATAAAAAAATTTGTATTATTTATATTAATTTTTAAAAAAAATTTTAAACTCAATTATTTAATTTAATATAAAAAATACTAAATAAATAATATTAAATACTAAATAAATAATTTTTCAAATATTTTCAAACTCAATTTTTAATTTCAATAAATTTTTAAAAATTTTGCATATTATTTAATTTATTCTAAAGAAATACTAATAAATAATAATATTTAGTATTTAGTAAAATTATTAAAATTAAACAAAATATTTTTAATTAATTTCTTGATTTATTTATTTTATATATTTATTTTATATTAATTATTTAAAATTTTCGAAAATTTCATTTATGATTTCAATAAATTTAAAATTTTTTTTAAAATTATTTAATTTAAAATAAAAATACTAAATAAATAATTTTTCAAATTCAATTTTTAAAAAAATTTTTTGCATATTATTTAGTTTCTTATACAAAATTGTAATAAATAAATAAGTATTAAATAAATTTTTTAAAATTATACAAAATATATTTTTACGTAATTTCTAGTCTTAAATTAATATATAGATGAAATATTTACTCTAGAATTTCTTGCAGTGTAGACGTTAGAATGAAAGTTTTTGTGACTAGCAATTAATACGACAAAACTGTAAAATGCTGCCTCTCTTGTTGTAGTCAACGCTCCATCTGTCGTAGTCGACGATGGAGTAGGGAGTCGGGAGTCGAGAGTCGAGAGTCGGGAGCCGAGAGTCAAGAATAGGCAACCGAAACGCAATTAGCGATTGGGGTCTGCCACGTGGCGATATCAAAGGGGGAAGATGCCAAGCAGATTTTACTCTCAAAGGCGCATAAATCACAATATGTTTTTTTTTTTGGAGTAAGGAAAAGGGGTAAAGGGGGTAAAGGAGTAGCGCCCACACACACACAGACAGTAAAAACAGCAAAAGATGGGGCGCCGAGTATAAGATGAAAAGAAGGGGAATTGAGGTTGACTTATGTGGCCATTCATATGTGTCTGTGTGTGTGCATAGTTTATACTACATATGTGTGTGTGTGTTTGTTTTTTGTGGCTTTTTAATAGCTGATCTGTACATTGTATGCGTAATTGAAATTCCAGTGTCGGAAAGTGAAATTTAGTGTGTCACTTGGCAATTTTAGCTAATTAGAAGTGTTGAAATACACTTCTTTGATGGCCACAACCAATGGCTAAGAGACAGTTGTTTGTGTTGTTTGTTTGTATGCGAATCATACTTTAATTTACGATACGAACCAGTTCCAAATCATTTCCGGCTCATTTGAATCAAGTTGATGCAATTGGTTAATTGGTTCATTACGTGCGCAAATGCATTTTACGCCTCTATATAATACGCCTGATTTAAGCTGCTCAACTAGACAGCAGCAGGCCGGGAGGGGGGGGGGGGGCTGAAACGAGGTGTGGCTGTATGTATGTGTGTTTGCAGTCACAAGTTATAATCGTATTTCATTTTTTTGTTTTCTTTCTTTTTGCATGCATTTGGCGCAATTAGCGTTGGCATTAATTCATTTTATATGTGCAACGATCTTGCTGCCACAGATTCTCATCAACATCAACAGCAATAGCAGCAACAGCAGCAGCAGCAGCAGCAGCAGCAGCAATAGCATTCGGCATTAGCTATACACATCATCGCTTGCCAGTTAATGTCAGCTGCCGATCTAGTCATTCCCTGTCTCTCTCTCTCTCTCTCTCTCTCTCTCTCTCTCTCTCTCACTCAGCTCTTACTCTTTCTACTGCTTGCTGTCTACTCCTACTACAAACATTGTCTCTATGTGCATTTTGCTTTTTCATTTAGTTGTTTTTTGTTTGCATTTATTTTCAGCAAATTAACGCGCAATGCGCTCGCATCTTGGCCACAAAAATCTGTGCTAATAAATCATTTGATGTTTCTGTTGCTGTTGTTGCTGTTGTTGTTGCTGTTGCTGTTGCTATTGTTGGGTGCAGTCTCATTTGATGCCACCGTGTGCTGCCATGTCACAATATTTGTTTATATAAAGATTTGTTTTTAATTAAATGGCAGCATTAAATCGAATTCAATGCTGTTGCCGTCACTCAGCCACAGCCACAGACTCATCTACTCCCTCTCCCTCTCTCTCTCTCTCTCTCTCTCTTTCAGTCACAGTATCTCAGCACTGTGATTGTGCAATTAGCGAATCAGCGTCACCTCAAACCTCAATCTTATCCCGTCTCAGACATTATTCCCCACTTCCACTCACAGTCACAGTCGCAGTCTCACCCTCGACTGGTGACAAGTTTACATGATTTAAAGTTGCAACGCGGCGACGGCCTTTGATCTGTATGCGAATGTGGACATGTCATTGCATGCAGGCAAAAAGCAAAAAGCAAACAGCAATGACGACAACGATGACGGCGCCTCTGTCTTCTGCATGCAATGTGCACTGGCAGTCAGTAGCTGTAGCTGCAGCTCCAGTCAATTGTGGCAGCTATGCGACGGCTCTAGCCTATTAACCTGAATGCTGCTGCTCAACTTATCAACGATAACGACGACAGAGACGATAACGACGACGACAACGATTAAATGCAAATCTTTTGCTGTCAAAATTATTTGAAATTAGAAAAACGATTAAAAAAAAAATAAAAATATTAATCGATATGCAATCGTATAAACGTTATACTTATGCTTTGCTCAATTAATTATTTACCAGAACTTGCTTCATATTTTATATTTTTTTTTTTACAGTTAACTGCAATTTTCATAAATATTGATTAATTATTTTCAATTAATATTTGAAAATATCTAAAATTTGTTTCATATTTTTGAATATTAATTTTCATTCCCAGCATAAAGAAAATATTAAAAAAAAATCAGCATAATATATTTTTATAAATATTTTTCTTTTTTTTATTAATTTATTTCAATTTTTTTTTTTTTAATTTTTCTTGTTTTTTTATTTTAGCACATGGATTTCAATAGATTGCTTTTTTTTACTCTTTTTTTTTTAAGTGCATTTTTTTTTCAGTGTTTGGTTTTTTTTTAAGCATTTTTTTTTTTTTGAATTTTTTTTTCAATCTATAACATTTCCGTTTTGCAGCTTAAAAACTAGAAATACTTCTTCGTCAAAGCGAATTTATTTTTTTTTTTTAATGTGTTTTGTCTAAAATCTATGAATTAATCTAAAGAACTTTTAAATTACTTATAACATTTGTTTTGTTTTTTTTTTTAGCATATATTGAATTTTTTTTTTTTTAAATATATTTATATATAGAAGTAAGTATATATAGTGTTAAGATTAAACATTTGTTTTTTGTTGTTGTTGTTGTTTTTGTTGTGTTTGTTAAGTTAGCTTTAGAGTGCGGCGCGGTTGGCAAAAAAAACTTTTGAATAAAATTTTTGCAAAGCAAATATCTACAGAAAGAAGAATTCTTCTGTAGTGCAGCTATAGCATAATAATACTTTCTATATATACATATATATATATATATATTTATCGATATATATATACATATAGAATATATGGTATATATATACATATATATAATATGCAAAAGTTTTGCAGGCCAACAATTTTTTGGGATAGAAATTAGAAATTGAAGCTTATAGATTAATATACGAAATAGTTGTATGTATGTATGTATGTATGTATATTACAATTATATCACATGAACACTTTGTACGCCGCACAAATTCACAAATCGATAATCGACATATCGATAATCGACAATTAACGCTCAACAATCGACCATCCACAATGCAATGCAGAATAGGAAGGCGCCTCATAAATAATATATTGCACACTAAGGACCAATCCATCTTCATCTGGTTGTCCTGTTTTGTCCCTGGCTAACATATATCGCCGCCGTATATCCATTTACGGTATTTGACCATTCATGCGCATCTCAAGCTCCTCCTCTTCTTTGGTCAATGGCACTGTCGTATGATTATATAAACCTTGGGCCATTAATTGCAGGGCAAGGGGATTTTTGGAGCCAGTTGATTTCTTGATTTTGGCTCGTTTATTCTGGAACCAGATCTTGATTTGTGCCTCATTCAATCCCAATTCGGAACTCAATTGCTGTCGTCGTCGTTCGGTAAGGTAACGATTCTCATTGAATTCACGCTGCAAAAATAAATGAAAAAGACCAAAAAAAACAACAACAAGATGAGAAAACAGTTGCAAAACATAGAAAAAAAGAAACCTAGGTTCAGGTTAGCACAATGTGTCAGCCAGGTAAAATATGCTGAGGCAAATCAATTATTTGCGGTTTAGTTGAAAGACTCGCAAACAGTGTGAGTGAAATATGAGCATATCTAATTGGTTAACTGGTCGAGGACATTTAGACTGTTGGACAGTTGGACATTTAAACAGACTCAGAGATAGAGTCCAGAGGCAGAGTCATAGGGAGTGTACATAGTGCGGTTGCCAGTCGCCAGGATGCAGCACAGCGGGATAGTCAAGCGTAAAGTGTTTGTAAATATTTTGGTAATAAATATGACAAAAAAAACATGCGATCGGACTATGCATATATATATATATATATATATGGTAAATTATACGTTATCTTATACGATATGCATGTGATGCTTACCTTGAGGCGCGCCAATTGTTCACTGGAGAAAGCAGTACGTGGACGTTTCTCATCATTGGTCTTATCCTTTGGTTGTTTGGGGCGACGATATCTAGGTCCTGCAACAGAAAACAAAAGAAAGTTAGTTCTACAGTTCCCACAATAACAGAAAGAGAGAAGAAGAAAAAAAATTCCATAGAATATAATTAATGATATTAATGGTTTAATTAGCATATGTAGCTAGCCTAGACGCCTAGACTTGTGGCATGCAACGACGTTGCTTTTGCTGCGTGTTCAATTTGTCAGCTGTCAGCGTCAAACCGTCGCCTAACGAACTCAAAACTCGTCACATAAAAATAAGCAAAAGTCTCAAATGATTCAGTGCGGGGTCGCAATGCAAGAATTTGGGGTAGTAAATGAGCAAAAGTCAGAAAGAAGAGTAAGCAATGGAAGAAGTCTAACATCTTGCTAGACCTTTAATTAATATGATGAACGGCAGCAAAGTTTTTTGTTACTCAAAAGCTAAACGTAAAATGACTTAATAATCAAGAGATATTTTTATTTTTTAGCTATTATTTGTAGCTATTATTTATTTTTTTTAGCTAGTATTTAACTAATTGGCAATAGATTTCACTTTTTAGTTTCATCTAATTGGCAGTTAGACAAAATGATCTTTAAGTTTCTGCATATCTGTTTGAGTGTTTGAGTGTTTTTTTTTGCATTCATTCAAATTAAAATTGTTGTTATTTTTTTTTTTTTTTTTTTTTAACTATTCATCGACACGTTGTAAATTATAATTTAATTGCTTTTGGCTGCTTAGATAATTTGATTAATTTTCGCAGCCTCTAATCGGCGGCTATCAACGCCTTGTTGTTGCTGTTAGTTGTTGTTGCTGTACGATTCCATCGACACCAAATTAAAAAACCATTTCAAGTCATAAAAAAGCACTTAACTTGTCAATTAACGCATAGGCAGCCACAGCAACAACAGCAACAACAACAATGAGAACAACGACAACACATGATGGAAAAATGATTTTTCCTTTGACTGCCTTTTGGCTTCATCTTTTCCTTCTATTTTTAATGGCCACTTTCACTGCTGCTGCACCTCTCTCTCTCTCACACACACACACTCTCTTCTTAGGCATCGACAATCGTCAATCGTCAGCAGTTTTTAGTGGCAATCGGAATCAGAGTCCAAAAATCGAATACGATTCCGTGACCTGTAACCTTCGACTTATTATTGTCAGCTAAATGAAACGAAATGATGCCGCCGCCAATGCTTGCCGCTTACTGCTGCTGTTGTTGTTATTGTTATTGCCGCCTGCGCTACATGTTGTCACATAAAGTGTCAGCTTCAAAGACAAACAAACTCTGCGTGCGGCCCCGGAAGGCCTCGAGCCCCTCAACAGCAATGGAAAACTATTTCAAGACAATTTTCTTTTCTTTTTTTTTGAATTGGGTCTCAAGCAACTAATTGTTGTAGTGTCCTTGGAATTTATGATGTAAAACACACGCATAAGCATGCACACGCATGCATAAACATTAAAAGACTTGCCGCTATACTAAACATTGGGGGTGGTCCAACTAGATGCAACAAGAGCAACAATTTTATGATGTTATTTGATACCAAAATTTGATAATTTTCACTATGAGATGAAGTATCCTATGTCTGTTCCTAGCAATATTACTAACTTTGGGTACGCTAAGTAAATCTTAATAATAATAATAATTACCTGAGCTAGGACGATCGCTATATCGGGTGCAATACACCCACGCTGGCCACATTTCATTTTTGCCACCTTCGGTTGTTGTTGAACCCGTTTCGGAACGTGTATCATCTGATGATTCCATGCCAGAGTCACGGCTAACGGCAGATGGTGGTGGTATTGGTTGCGGGCTATTCGCATTATTAGCTCCAGCCAAACGGCTACTAGGTGAAGAGTTTAGAGAACTAGCAGCTGAGGAGCAGCCAGAGGATGAGATGCTACCGCTACTACTGCTACTGGTGGCTGTGGAGGAGCTGCTACTGATGGTGGAGGCATTTGAGGCGGGCGGAGGACTGGCCAAATGATTAGCATTACAACTGCTGCTGCTGCTGCTGGGAATTGGCACCGGTGTCACTGACTGTGGCTGACCAATCTGTGAGACTGTCTTACACAATGAACCCAAGGCAGATTTCTCAACACTTGGATCCGACAATTTGGCCGACGGTGGCAACACAGCATTGGGATTTGTAGTAACATTAGTGTTACGACGTAGGCGACTCTGTACAAGTTCCTCATGAATACGTGGATAGGCGGCCGGATTAAAGCAATTCAAAAGATTAGCACGCTCCAGCATCATTGCTGCTGTGGCAGCGGCAGCCGCTGCCTGCTGTTGGCGACTAAACTCAAGCAGATCAACTCGTGTAAAGGCGGAGGGTGTGGCAGCACCAGCACGATTTGCCTCAAATGGACGAAAGATGCTGGCTGCAGCAGCAGCAGCCGCCGCTGCTGATGCTGATGCTGATGGTGAAACTGTGGGTGAGTCTCCTTGTTTGGTCTGTTTTGAGGCATCTCCGAAACGATCGCTTAGAATATTGGAGATGGAGAAGGCAAGCGAAGGCTTGGATTGCTTTGATTGCTGATGCGCTGGCGGTGGCAGGCGTGCGGATCCTGAAACCGAAGCAGTATCATCCACATCAATATCATCATCCTCTTCCTCATCTTCTTCTGTGGCCGTTGTAACTGTTTGATTATGAAAACTATCACCGAGAATTGAATCATTCTCTTCCTCCTTGATGGTCAATGTCGAGGCAGGCGTAGAGCAAGCGCCAGTTGAATGAGCGCCTGGAGATCCGCTAGCGGTAAGTCGCTGCTGCAATGCTGCTGCATGTAGAGCCGCTGCATCGAAGGCAGCCGACGTTGCCGGATGATGAAAAACACCAGCGGATGCAGCCAATTGCTGCTGATGCAACTGTTGCAGCTGTTGGAGTTGATGAAGATGTTGTAATTGTTGCTGTTGGTAAAGAGTTGCAGCCGTAGCGGCTGTTCCCGGCTGTAGACTCATGTTCAGGGCTGAGATTGAAATTGGGATTGGGATTTGTTGCACCCGAATATTCGGATGAATAATATGCTGATGTTGCTGCTGTTGCTGTTGCTGTGGCGAATGTGGTAAACAACCTGGTGGACTTGGCGCTGATTGTGGACTGCAGCGATCCTCAAGGGCCATTTGTTCACTTCACGTTCTTTTTATTAATTTATCACCTCAGCTTGTGCTTGTTCTTCTTTATCACTTGTCACTTTAACGTTCAACGTTTGTCTTTAGGCTTTTTTTTATATTTCACTTTGCTTTTGGTTTTATTTGTATTTTTGTTATATTTTGCTTTCTCGCATTTGCGTTTCGTATGTGTTACGTTTCTCGTGTTTCTGATTCTTATTCTGATTCAATGTTGCTGTTGCTATTCCGACAACTGCGACGCGCACGTCTGTTCCATGCGAGCTCAACGACTAAATTAACTAATCACAGTTGCCTGCCGCTGCGACGAAGCCAGCAGAAGCAGGCAGAGACCGATTGAACTGTCAGCGCGAGAGAGAGACAGTCGACAATGCTTCGCTTAGGGTTGCGCATATGTGAATGCGTCTATGTGTATGTGAATATGTGTATAAATGTATGAACAAGAGTGAAAGAAAGACAGAGAGAGAGAGAGAGAGAGATAGAGAGCGCGCGCGTTCGTTTTGCGTCAGGCCTCTGACAGTGACGAAGACTCAACTCAGACTTCGACTATTCGGACTGATCGATTGGCAGAGCTGCTGCCTCTGCCTCTGCTGCTCTCAGTTCACACTCACTCACTCTTACTCTTTCTCTCTCTCTCGCTCTTACTCTCTTGCAGTGTGCGCGAATTTTTGTTGTGACACTCGACGTTGTCACCTGTAATCTGACAGCGAGACAATGTTTCCAGTCAGCGCAGTACAAGAGCGAACCAACAGCGAACCGGTTTTTAGTCTTCGTTTCTTTTTTTTTTTTGCTTAACTCTCTTACTCTCTCTCTCTCTCTTTCTCGCTCTCTCACATTTGCTCGCTGGCTGGCTGGTAATGCCAGTTCGTTCGTTTAACCGTTTGCTCGCTTGCTCACTCCGCCTTCACTTCACGTTGGGGCCCGCGCTTGTTAGGGCTCGATATGACTTTATTATTGGGAGCTGTCATGCGGTTGACAACTGTGTCGCTGTCTGCGTCTGCGTCGTCGTTGTCGTTGTCGTTGTTGTCGTTGTAGTTGTAGTCGCTGCTAACGCTCTCTTGCTATGGGGCGTTGCCTGACTGTAGTATAGCTGAACTGCTCGCACATATGTGCGCATGCGGCGGAAAATGGCTGCGTTTGTTGGTTTTGTTAGTTGATTTATCAAAATCGCGCGCGTGTGTAAGTTGACGCTGTCTCTGTCCAACTGAAACGGTTGACTGATGTTTCTTCTCCCTTACACTGCTACATCTCCCCTACAAAACATGCACAGACACCCACAAAATAACAATAACAACAACAAGACAGTTTATAAGTATTTTAGTTGTGTTGTGTTGATTTTGTTTTTGGCTGCGACGTTTCAATCTGTGCCTACAACTTTATCGACACCAAAGAGCAGAATGTGATCGTCAATCGACAATCGAAGAGCAGAGCAAGAGAACGCAGACACTAATTAAAATTTACATACATATACAGACATAATCAAGCTTATTTATATATATATGTATGTGTATGTGTGTGTTTGTATTATATTTTGTACACATGTTTTGACATTTACGTTGAATGGTTTCTTTTTTTTTCTTCATTGTTTGCAAGTCACAGAATGACAAAAAAAAAAAAAAAAACAAGCGAAACAATTAACGGGTTAAATGTAGCGAACAATTCGGTCAATTGATTGATATTTAATTGATTTTTAATTTATTTATTTTGATCGCACAACTCTCACTGCCAAAACGAACGAACGAATGATCGGAATATACATAGACATATTAAATATAAATTTATTGTGCACATTTCATTGAAGCGTGTCCCATTAGCATCTAGTCTTCAAATGTGTTAAAAACTAATACCATTTGGCATTGATCAACGATCAGTGATCAACAAATCAACAATCAACAATCTATAGCATAGAGATGATCACAGAAAGCAACACCTATAACACCTACAACAACATCTATAACAACAACAACAACAACAACTACAAATCACAACAATGCTCTAATCACAAGTTAAATCTCCAAAAATGTGAAACATGTGTTGCCATATATGTATATCGTATAATGTTGATATACCCGTTGATATATGGCACATAACTCAAAAGTCAAGCTTTATCAGATAAAAAAAAAAAAAAACCACAAACACCAATCGTTAATATTGAATTTTTATTGGTATTGTGTTAATTTTTTTTTATTTTTTTTTTTTATTTTTCTTGCATAATATTGTCAACAATATGCGAGAACTAATAAGTTTTGCTTTTATTTTATTTTATTTTTTTCTGTCAGTGTAGGCTTGTGATTTATTCGTGTACATATGATACAACAGATATAAGAATATAATTTTGATACATCGAAAAAATGAATACGAAAACGGAGCAACGCAAAATTAAATATTTTGATTTCCCGTTTGCATCATTGATTATACAGAAACGCTGCCAAACGACATAATCAATAAGCGAAATATACAAACAATAGACTTCCCATATATCTATGCTTATGCCCATGCCCATCAACATATCTATATCCGAAAGTAAATTTCAAATTTCAAATTTCAGTTATTGTGAGCAACTCGTTTTATTTTGTTTGGAATATCAAACAATGGCTATATATAAAATTTATGTCATTTTTATGCGCATTTTTATGAAAATTACTAGCAAATAAATAAATATATATATATATTTTTTTAACAATATATATATATAAACTATTGTTGAACAGTCAAATTAATTAAATAACGATAAGACTAAAATACTCATAGCTATGCATAGATAGCCATAGATAGTAGAGTATATATCAACATAACATAACCGTTTCGAATTTTAACCGTTTCGAATATATACTTCCAGTCTATTCGGTCAGTCAGCCATTACGAGCAAACTGGAATATCGAAAACGTCGAATTCGAACATACTTTACTTACATAGGCAACCAAGTCCAAGCCATACAGCTCTATAGCTGTCTAGCTCACACACATGCATTTGCCGTATAACACATTACTCAGAGCGCCAGAGAGCATCATAACAATGGCTGCTGCTACTGCTACTCATTCTACAACTTCTGCTTTTGCTCAGCGCTGCGCTGCGCTTATGTTGTTGTAGTTGCTGTGTAGTTGCTGTTACTCTTTCTCTTGCTCTATTGCTATTGCTGTTGCTGTTGCTGTTGATATTTCGTTTAGTGCCGTCGGCTCTCAGCAGTAATAAAAGCAGCTGTTGATTTTTTCCGCTCTTATGCTTGCAGCCCTTCTTCATGTATTAGTTCCATTGTCCACCCTCTCTGGCTGTTGCTCCCTTTTCTGTTTGATAGTGTTACGCTTTTATTGCCATGATTTTCAATTATTACTGTTGTCATGTTTGCTTTGCATTTGCGTGCTCGACAAGCGATGGCCACAAAGGGTTAAACAGACGCCGACAGTTGCGTAAAAACGCGTTAATTAAAGTTTTTAACTTCTTTTTGATTACAATATGTACGCATTATTATTACAGTATATACCATATATATATGTACATATTTTTTTTTTTTTTTTTGGATGTATGTTTGTTCGTTTTGGATGAGAGAAACGAGCACAGTATGTAGAGAGAATTTCCAGCTGCTAATGAGCTTGAAGTGCTTTTTCTTTTTTAATTTTTTTTGTGTTTTTTGTTTTCTCATTTTACATTTTCTTCACTTTGTTTTCCTACACAACACTTGGCTACCGTTTGCCCCTAATGATTAACAATATCTATCCATATCATGCTTACTCATGCCTCATGCCTCATACCTCATGCCTCATGCCTACAGGCAATTCTCATGACTTCAATGCAATTAACTAAAAATATCAAAAAAATTTTTTTAGAAAATTATTGCAAAAGTTTATTTTTGTACTGGACGCGAATATAAATGCTAAATATTAATTATGGCAACAACTCAATTTGGTTTAACGTTAACATTTCTCTAGCTGTAATTAACGTTTCCAATTGCTGTCTCACTCTACATTTAAATATACCAACAATAATTAAAGAAAGAAAAAAAAAAGCAACAACAATAACAGCAGCATCAATATATTTTTTTTGGTCTGACACGAGAGCCACGAGTGCGCCCTCTGGCGATCATCTGCGCTAAATGGTTTCTTCGCATCTTAGTTTTTAAGTATTTTCGAAGCTTCAACATTGACTTACACTGTGTGTGTATGTCTCTCTCTCTCTCTCTCTGTGTGTGTTGGTGTGTATAATTTAAAATTCATATTTAACTCGTACGCAACGCGTAAATCTATGCCTTGCGCTTGTGCTGAGTGCCGGCGAGTGCTGGCGAGAGTTATTAATGATGCCACAATGAATGCGCTACGAGATAGTTGTAGTAGTAGTAGAAGTATTAGTATTGTATATTAAGCATCTCTTTGCCTGCAACAACAACAACTACGAATGAGCAGCAGTCAGTCTGTAAGCCTTAGGTCTCTGCAGCATCAATGTTCACTACACGACGCAGAGTTTATATAAATGCAGCAAATGCTGATTATCAAAGTGTTATATACTAATTAAGTTAGTCGCTGGCTTAATTTATATAAATTATATATGCATAAATTACAGTTTTTTTTTTTTTAAAAGTGAAATTTTTTACATATTTTTTTTTAGGTGGAGGAAATTATTTATGAGCAACAGTTGCCTATAAAATTAATATTTATTAATTAATAATTTCTACAAATTTTTAAGATCTTTTAGCCGTTAGACTATAGCAGACTCTCCAATATATGATTAAGTTATTTTCATTTTTAAATTACCAACAATTAGCTAAAATAAATTTAAAGTTAAAAGTTTCAAACATTTTGTTGACTTTTATTTGATTTAAAATTTAATTAGTACTTGAATTTTTTTTTTTTATAGTGCAATCACAATTCGTTAAGCTTTCACAAAGTTAGTTTAGCTTTAATTAAAATTGAATTTGTATCGTAAATATTTTTTTTTTTTTTGTTGGCAGACAACTCGATTTTCTCTATCTTAAAGATGGAGTAAAAAAAAAAATTCCCTTGCTTTTCCGCACTACATTTTTATAGTACTAAAATTTATTTGATGTTTTCTGGCCAAAGGCTTAAAAATAATTTAAAATTTTGTTAAAAATACATTTGTTGTTGTTGTTGTTTTGTATGCTTGTCGCCTTTGGTTGTTCAATGCGTTTAGGGTTAAATGTTAATGAACTTGTTGATTATAAATTTGACTACTTTATTTGCCAGCAATGGTTGACTGTAGACCGAAGAAGACTGTAGACAGAAGACGGTAGACTGTAGACTGAAGTTGTAGAGACACTATGCAAAACTAATAGAGAGAAGATCACAGTTAAACGAGTTTTCTTGATTCGCTATTCGTTTATATTTTTGTTTTTTTTTTTTATTAATTTATATTAGCCCCTCGAGTGACTTTTGTTTGTTATTTTTCAACTTGCCTGTTTTTATGATTATAATATTTTTTTTGAAACCATTTTTATGCGCACAAAATCATCAAAATATATAAAAAAAAAAAAATAAAAAAATAAACACACAACGAAAAGAAACTAAAATAAACTAAGAGTCATAACTTTTTTATGACTTCATCACTTTAAGGCGCAACACGAATTTGCATGCGTTTGCCAGTTTGTCAATTTGGTTAAATCAAAAAAAAAAAATCAGAGAAAAAAAAAAAACTCGTAAGCGAACATACAAAAACGCAACGTGTTTTCAATCAATTAACAGATATTTAAACGTTGTCTTTGTTGTTGTTGTTGCTGCTTTTACTTGTTATTGTTTTTATTTTTTTTTTTTATTTCTTTTAATTTGCGGCTTCCCGTTGCAGTTTTTGCTGTTTTTTCACTTAACAAAGTCAAACATCTGAGCGTCTTTGTAATTTAACAAAATTATTTTTGCTTTTCGTTAATTTGTCAATTTTTCCATACGTTCATTTATTATTTGCCTCGTTAAAGTTGTTAATATCTTATTTTATTATTATTTTTTTTAAAGCAATTTATTATTTATCTTATTTTTTTTTTTGCATTTTGCAAATGAAAGTTGAAACGTCTTGCAGCATATGTTATGCATTAATTATAGTTTGTGTCCTAAGTCTTTCATTTAACATTATTTGCTGTGTAATTTTCTAAGAAAATATTTTTACATAAATTGCATAAAATAAAGTCTTAAGACACCTTTTGCTTGCTTGCCTTTATTTTTTTTGTATTTTTTTTTTTGGTTATGCTAATCAAATAAAAACCATAAGCTGATTGTTCTTATATGTTTGAGCTGTTTGTTATTGTCTTTATTTTAATGTTTGCAAAACAGTCAAACGTAGATTTAAAGGATAACTGTTGAAATCTGTAAATTTGATTAAACCGCAAAGCATGAAAGTAAGTCAAAGGCATTAGACAAGCAAAACAACAAGAAATTCTTAGCTCAAAGGAACACAGTGCAAGGACTATGCCAGAGCATCTTCGTTTACGGTTACACAGCAAGTGTAACGATTTGGCAGCAATTTGCAACAGCACGACGGGTTGTCTGTTCAACGTATAGACAAAAAAAAAAGGACTGTCTTCTGGTACATTAAATGATTCTGTGGTTTACACTCTGCCTGTGTCCAGCTGCGACACAGAAGCGACACAGCAGCAACTGCAAATGAGTTAACCTTGACTTTGACTATAACTATTTGGGGAATGTCCTTGCTGCCTTTTTTTTTTTTAATATTAATGAATGTTGTAGAAATTATATATAACATTTTATTGCTCTTACAATTTCAGACGTGTGTCAATTGAAATTATTGAAGAAAATATATTTCGACCAAGGACATTGACAAGTCACACGACCAGCAGCAGCCTCTTGGGTGGCAATTGATAATTGACCTTGGTAAGAAAAAGATTTGTATGTCTATGGCATCTGTAGGCCTTCACTTGGATTCGGTTCACTTGAATTATACACTTCTATACACTTGCTGCTCGGCTGAACTTCAAACGGTTTTGGCTCCATGTCGTAGGCAGCCATTTTTTTTTTCCCAGTTGCTGAGAATGTTGTTATTTTTAGAAAATTGTCTAAAAATGAAATGAAAAAATAAAATTAATTTATGAAGCAAGCAGCAACAACAGCAAAGAAAAGGCCAACCAAATGGAACAGAGAAAATTAAAATCATTTATCATGACACTCTCTGGCTCTCATATAAAGTTAGTTTCATGTATCTTCTACTGTTACCTTCAAAAGTCTAAGCAAAAGGAGTCGGGGGGGTTGAAAATGTAGTTGGTCTTGATCTTGGTTTTGGTTTTGGTGTCGAGTTTAATGATGCCATAGAATAGTTTTCTTCTAGTTTAATCTTTGGACTCTTCGTATTTTGGGTTCTTTTTTTTTGTATTGCCACAGCTGGAAAGCGAGAGAAATCCAATAACATTTTAATAACAAAGCTGCATAACATTCGGCCATAAATAAGCGTATTTCCAGCGAATGTTTTGCCCCAATCCTCACACACAAAATTGTATCTATATCTATTCACGCATATAGCATAGATCTCAATAAATAATTAGCTACAGCTATGCGTCTGATTGAGGTTTGAGGTAAACACGCCCTCAAAAAAAAAACCAAAAAAAAAAAAATAGAAGAAAGAAGAAAAATAAATAAATAAATACTGAAAACTTCAGGCAAAAGCAGATAGAAATCCCAAGCACAGGGTGTGCGTGTGTGAGTGTGAGAGAGAGAGAGAGAGAGAGAGAGAGACTGAGATAGAGCTATATATATTTAGATATATCTCAGTTTTGTTGTACATGGTTTCTCACTTATGTACATAAGAAGAGATCAAATATGTTTTGCGCCTATATAATATACCTGCATATATATATATGTATGTGTGTGTGTGTGTGCAGAGATGGGACTCATTGATTGTGTAGCCTGATTAGGGTAATCAATTTTCCTTTTCGACCAATACGCTGGGGCATAGCCATAAATTAAGAGACGTTCTCCCATTGGTGACTCCGCAGCGTAGAGTGGATCACGTCGTGACAATTAGTTGTAGATCTTTTCAATCTTCGATCTTTGATTTGTCTATGTATTAGACTTATTAGACAGTATCACACTGTTTGCTATGGTTGGGGGCCCTCTCCTCCCCCCATCTGAGGCTTAATCAATTATGAATTGTTTAAATTCAAAGATCTAGTCAAATGTAAAGGTTATAAGTGTGTGATAAATAAATGTATAACATAAATAAGCGAAAAAGAGATAGACAAATGTATATAACTATTTTTTTTTTTTTTTTTTGTTACTGCATTTTATATATGTATATAAAATTACAGTCTGAAAATAGTTGAATCATATATCATACATGTTCTACAATCATTTATTATTATTTTTTTTTGTAAACTTGGCAATTATTCATCTAGTGTATGCATTAAATTGTTGGGTTTATAACCTATACTTATGGTGTCAGTGCATTGGCATTATTATAAATTCATTATAATTTTGATTGCAAAATGTGAAAGCATTAAATATAATTAACTACTGTGTAATTTAACAATAACAATAACAATCACTATAACAATAACAATAACAATATAAATAACAATAACATTATTTAATTAATCAAACTTACATGAAATTGTACGATAATATTTCTACTAATAAATATAATTAATAATTTTCTGCTCTTTGAAATTAAATAAATTTTATATAGAAATTTTCTTATAATTTCCATATTATTGTTTATTAATTTAAAATATAATTTTTTTAGGCATATTTAATTTTATTTTTTAAATTTTTAAAAATATTTTTTTTTTAAATATTATAACATATTTAAAATAATAAATTAAGTTTATATTATTTTTTTTTAGAATTCTATAAATATTTAAAATATTTTTTGAAATATTTAAAATATTTTTCGAAATATTAAAATTTTTTTTTTAATATTTTAAATATATTTTGAAATATTTAAAATATTTTAATAAATATTTAACAATTTTTTTAAATATTTCAAATATTTTTTTATATTTTTAAAAATATTTGTTATTTAATATATTATTGCAAATTTGGAATATTACATTAATTTTATAATATAATAATAATATAATATATATTTTTTATATATATTTATATATATATTTTTTTTGCATTTTTTAAATATTTAAAGTATTTTTTTTAATTTTTTAATTTTTTTTTTTAAATATTATCTAAAATTTGTTATAATTTATATATATATATTTTTTTTTAGCATTTTTTAAATATTTTTGAAATATTTTACATATTCATCATAATTTTATTTATTAAATAATATTTTTAATTTATAATATTACTTATATAAAATGGTATTATTTTATTTTTTTTATTATGTTAAAAATTTCAAGCAAATTAAATATAAGATTAATATTAGTAAAGTTTATCTTTAAAATGTGTTATTCATTTATTAGCAACTCGTTTTTAGCTTGTGGCAACTACGTAAAGCGAGGCCTAGTTTTAATATGCGCTGACAAGTAAATCTCAGTCTACGGTCTACAGTCTACAGTCGATAGCCGATAGTCGATATTATTATTGATATACAGAAACCTGTTAAAATATCACGGCTACAATCTACAACTTTTGAACTTGATCATTGAATGGAATTTATTTATTTTTTTTTTTTAATACTTAATGCTTAATGCAAACAAAAACCGTTAGCAATCTTAGCTAAACAATCTGAAAAAAAACAGAGTGTAAATTATAGACGCGCAAAATTGTTCGTTTGGCTAAAGAAAAAGTCTCAGATCCATAAATTAGCACCTCATTCCATATAATTGGCCTGGCTGTTGATTGAGGCTTTCAAATGGTCGACGAGGCGTGTGGCATGCTGAGAAGAGCAGTTGGCAAAAAGAGGGGGGGAGAAGAGAAAGAAATGGCACCTGCAATTGGGGTTGGGGCTGCTGTTGTTGTTGCTGTTGTTACTGCTGTTGGGGCAAGTGTTAAGTGCAGTGCAAATGTTAACAGCAGGAGCCACGCAGCTTTTCCGCCTAACTAAAGTTTGTTTTTTATTCATTTATCCAATCAAGCGCAACCAAGCGAGTCTGCCACTAACACATACACACACACAAATACTAATAACATTCTCTTAGTCTTAGTCTTTGCTGTTGTTTACCAGTCGCAGTCGCAGAGTCAATCTCAATCACAGTCGCAGTCTCAGTCGACAAGTCTCAGTCGCCAAGTCTTGGTCAATTCAATCAGTCAAAGTGCTTGCTGATTAACAGCAGCAGCTTGGCTTCTTTGCTCTTAGACAGGCCCGTCAAGCGACTCATAGCTAAGCACGTACTAAATGGTTAAATGGATAAATGGCTTGGCCAACTTGCTCGCACTTGCTCAATCAGACGGCGACAGTCAACTGTTACCAGTCTCCCTGCTGCCACTATGCCAATGTTCCACTCTTTCACTGTTCCCACTGTACATCATCGACTCTGGTTAACAGCTCGACACGTCAATTGGCTGAAAATTAACGCATTTCGCGCTTTCATCTCTTTTATACTCTGCAATATTGAAGTCTCTTAACTTGCACAAAGATTAAATCATTTTTATATGTATTTTATATAATTTTTTAAATTTTTGATAAATAAATGAAATAAATAAATAAATAATAAATAAATAAATAAATAAGTAAAATAAATAAATTAAATTAATAGAAAAATAAAATAAATTAAGAAAAAATAAAATAAAGTTAAATAAACTAAATTAAAAAAAAATTAAAATAAGATAAATTAAATAAATAGAAAAATAAAATAAAATAAAATAAAACTAAATTAAAATAAAAATAAATTAAAATAAATTAAAAATAAAATAAAATAAAATAAAATAAAATAAAACAAAATAAAATAAAATAAAAATAAATTAAAATAAATTAAAAATAAAATAAAATAAAATAAAATAAATTAAAAATAAAATAAAATAAATCAAAACAAAATAAAATAAAATAAAATAAATTAAAATAAAATAAATTAAAAATAACATAAAATAAATTAAAAATAAAATAAAATAAAATAAAATAAAACAAAATAAAATAAAATAAACTAAAAATAAATTAAAATAAATTAAAAATAAAATAAAATAAAATAAAATAAATTAAAAATAAAATAAAATAAATCAAAACAAAATAAATTAAAATAAAATCAATTAAAAATAAAATAAATTAAAAATAAAATAAAACAAAATAAAATAAAGTAAAATAAAATAAATAACAAATAAAATAAATTAAAAATAAAATAAAATAATATAAATAAAATAAATTAAAAATAAAATAAATTAAGATAAAATAAAATAAAGTAAATCAAAATAAATTAAAAATAAAATAAAATAAATTAAAATAAAATAAATTAAAAATAAAATAAAATAAAATAAATTAAAAATAAAATAAAATAAAATAAATTAAAAATAAAATAAAATAAATAAATACATGCAATATAGAGTATCTCTTAGTCGTTGATCTGTAATATTTGTTTTGACAATTCTTGATTATTTTTAAGTCGCTTCGTTAAGTAGCTTGCTAATCTAATTCAAACAAGTTTTCAGTTAATCATTGAGCAGCGAAAGCCAGCGAAATATTGTTATTAGTGGTCAATGATGATGATGCAGCCCCTGTTGCCCCTGCTGCTCCTACTGCTGCTGCTGTTTATGCTGATGATGATGATGCTGTTGGAGTTGGAGTTGAAAATGAAGTATCATCAGTGTATGCTGTGAGGCAATTGATAATGGCGGCAACTTTGGTCACCAAAAATTATATAGAAAAAAACAAAAAACATACGAACGCACTTTGAAAAGCGTTGATAAACGATGCTCGTTTCTATTCTATGTATAGCTGAATGATACAGCTGCTAATGCTGTTGATGCTGTTGTTACTGTTGCTGCTGTTGTCTGTTTAATCGTAAATTATGAGAGAATCATAGACGCAGACAGCTAGGGGCAACAAAAGAGTTTCCATTTGTGACCGATCTGATAAGAGGCAAGAGGCGGCAATCCAACAAAAATAAAAAAATACTACAAGTGACAAACGGCAAACGACAAACGACAATGCAACAGGACATTAGTGTCACATTGAACATGACCGCAGACGTAGACTCGGACTCGAACTCGGACTCGGACGTAGACCCAAAGTTGATCCCCTAAGCGCGGTGTGTGCCCCTGCCACTTTACAGTGAGTGCTGCTTCGGTTGCATTTTGGGAGCATTCAAAGTGTGGCACTTGGAAATTTGAGCGCTTATCAACCGACGCTGCCGCAGCTAACAACCTGCACCATTTTTCATGAGCCTTTTCTCTGTGTGTGTGTGTGTGTGTGTGTGTGCTGTGTGTGCTGTGGTTTATTGTCGCTTGTTGTGACAACAAATGGAGCCTGCTGCGCCTTCAACTGTTGCTTCTACTGCTGCTGCTGCTGTTGCTGTCGATTGTCATTTAAATGTGCTCTAATCAGGTGCTGATGCTGCCTTAGGTAGCATGATTGTCTGTGTGTATTTGTGTGTGGTCCTTGTACTTGGCAATTAAAAGCAAGCAAAGCCGCTTAAAGAGTGAAAGAGATGCTGCTGCTGATGATGAAGGGTTGTGGGGGGGGGGGGGAGGTCTGCTTGCAACTGCATGCGTGTGTATTTAATCGCCGCTAAGGTGCCAAAAGTATCTCTGGCATGCGTAGAATGCCACGCAGCAGCAGCAGCAGCAGCAGCAATAACAGAAAAAATAAAATAAAACAGCAACAAGAGCAATAGCAGCAGCAGAACGGCAGCAACAGCAGCAACGATCCGCAACAGTTGCCGATTTCGTTGAAATTCAGAATCGTGAGAGAGTTGCCGTCGTTGCGACTCATTTAAATCTCGTTTGTGGCAGGCAAACGGCCGCAGCCCAGCCTGGCCCTGAGACTGAGCCTCAGCCTGAGCCAACGACTCTTAGGCTCCAAACAGCAGCAGCAGCAGCAGCATCGTGTGTGGTCCACAGCAACAAGGCGACTTTAGCAAACAACAAGCAGCAGCAACAGCAACAACGACAACAACAACAGCAGCAATAAAGCGTCCAATCAACATGAGCATCTACATAAATACTCGTAGTGGTAAGCTGCCATTGTCTGTCTATATAGCAGCTGCGTGTCCAGTTTCGCGCTTATCGTCACTGATAACGTTTCAACTGTTAACTTCAATTCGACTACCACTTGCAACTCAACGTCATCAAATGCCAATTAGACCAAATACTCTTGAGTAGTATATGTATATGTCTACATAGTAGTGTAGCTCGAATTTCAAATTCTGATTCTATGGCAATTTTGTATCTTAGTATCTTAGTTTGCCTTAAGCGTAGCTGTATCTTTAGCTGTTTGCTGTTGCTGTCATTATATCTTGAACTAATGCCAAGTGTGCCAAGTGCCAAGTGGCTGCTAATTGGCAACTTTACGTATTATCGCATAGCTATCGCCAGGCGCTGACAGAGTATGTCTGAATAGTTGACTGCCTGCACACACACACACATGTAAAGACACAGACATAGATGTCTGTGTGTATATGGAAACCGAAACTGAAACCATTTTGAACGTCAACACGCGCGATAAGCAACTAAATTATTAACACGAATCCAAAATCCCGAACTTGCGAACTTGCGAATGCCGCCATCAAACTACCGTCGCAAACGTCGGCTCCCGTTGTTAATTCTCTTGAACTTTCTGTTGTTGCACCCATATTGCCCAGCACAGGCAAAGGTAAAGGCACAGGCACAGGCACAGCACACTGACTCAGAGACTATATACATAAGCATAAACTATATCGCTGACGCTGATATGGCAAAAGGCACCTGAGCTTCATTTTTATTTTTATTTTTTTTTTTAACATGAAATCGTTCAAAAATTCAATTTTACAAGTATTTCTTCTTACTACTAGACTTCTTCATGTTGTTGTTGTTATTGTTATTGCTGCTGGCTTTTATTTGGAAGTGAGGAAATTTCAAATTTATGACATTGACGTCGCCAATCAACAGAGTTAGAACTACACCCAACTAATACTAAAACCATCTCCACCCCCCATAGCTTGTCTGCTCTTTTTGACCTTGTTATTGCCTATGAAAACTTAATTTGCCATTGGCCAAAACCGTGACTAACAATTGAGTTATGTCTGTAAGGGTAAAGAGAAGCCTTTGCTGTACTTGTAGAGATGTGCGCGTGTCTAGATCGTGATACTATACACTGCTAAGAGATTAACTAAATTAACTAATTGATATGTGATATTTATTTAATAATTTAATAATTTAATTTTATTTAATTTAATTTAATTTAATTTAATTTAATTTAATTTAATTTAATTTAATTTAATTTAATTTTATTTAATTTTATTTAATTTTATTTAATTTTATTTAATTTTATTTAATTTTATTTAATTTTATTTAATTTTATTTAATTTTATTTAATTTTATTTAATTTTATTTAATTTTATTTAATTTTATTTAATTTTATTTAATTTTATTTAATTTTATTTAATTTTATTTAATTTTATTTAATTTTATTTAATTTTATTTAATTTTATTTAATTTTATTTAATTTTATTTAACTTTATTTAATTTTATTTAATTTTATTTAATTTTATTTAATTTTATTTAATTTTATTTAATTTTATTTAATTTTATTTAATTTTATTTAATTTTATTTAATTTTATTTAATTTTATTTAATTTAATTTAATTTAATTTTATTTAATTTTATTTACATTTATTTAATTTTATTTAATTTTATTTATTTTTATTTAATTTTATTTAATTTTATTTAATTTTATTTACATTTATTTAATTTTATTTAATTTTATTTAATTTAATTTAATTTAATTTAATTTAATTTAATTTTATTTACATTTATTTAATTTTATTTAATTTTATTTAATTTTATTTAATTTTATTTAATTTTATTTAATTTTATTTAATTTTATTTAATTTTATTTAATTTTATTTAATTTTATTTAATTTTATTTAATTTTATTTAATTTTATTTAATTTTATTTAATTTTATTTAATTTTATTTAATTTTATTTAATTTTATTTAATTTTATTTAATTTTATTTAATTTTATTTAATTTTATTTAATTTTATTTAACTTTATTTAATTTTATTTAATTTTATTTAATTTTATTTAATTTTATTTAATTTTATTTAATTTTATTTAATTTTATTTAATTTTATTTAATTTTATTTAATTTTATTTAATTTTATTTAATTTAATTTAATTTAATTTTATTTAATTTTATTTACATTTATTTAATTTTATTTAATTTTATTTATTTTTATTTAATTTTATTTAATTTTATTTAATTTTATTTACATTTATTTAATTTTATTTAATTTTATTTAATTTTATTTAATTTTATTTAATTTTATTTAATTTTATTTACATTTATTTAATTTTATTTAATTTTATTTAATTTTATTTAATTTTATTTAATTTTATTTAATTTTATTTAATTTTATTTAATTTTTTTAATTTTATTTAATTTTATTTAATTTTATTTAATTTTATTTAATTTTATTTAATTTTATTTAATTTTATTTAATTTTATTTAATTTTATTTAATTTTATTTAAAATTATTTAATTTTATTTAATTTTATTTAATTTTATTTAATTTTATTTAATTTTATTTAATTTTATTTAATTTTATTTAATTTTATTTAATTTTATTTAATTTTTTTAATTTTATTTAATTTTATTTAATTTTATTTAATTTTATTTAATTTTATTTAATTTTATTTAATTTTATTTAATTTTTTTAATTTTATTTAATTTTATTTAATTTTATTTAATTTTATTTAATTTTATTTAATTTTATTTAATTTTATTTTATTCAATTTTATTTTATTTAATTTTATTTTATTTTATTTCATGTCAATTATGTCACGACATAAATTTAATATAAATAAAATTGTCGCATGAGAGAAAGAAAGACGGACCACCTCTGCAGCTTGCAGATCAGCTGTGCAGCAGCAGGCGAGCTTTTACATTGCAAAGCCGACTGAGAACAGTGTCTACTGAAAGTTGGCATATATTAAAAAAATGTACTACAGTGATGTTCATAATATTTCCTCCACCCAAGCTTAAATTTATATAATATTATATTATAAGTCTAAATTCATTATTATATAATTTATAATATTATACTATAACTTCGAATAACATGATACATCTACTGGCTATGCAGTGAATATACCCTAAGTATACCCCAAGAATACCACACCATATACAGCATTAAGAAATTATTGCGCGTGTCAAACATCCTATGACTCCTTTTAGCTATTTTTAGCTACTTTAGCTAGTATTGTCATTAAATTAAAGCTAATTGCTAAAAGAACCTTCATAACATTTCGAATAACATGATACATCTACTGGCTATGCAGTGAATATACCCTAAGTATACCCCAAGAATACCACACCACATATACAGCCTTAAGAAATTATATCATTACTTGGCAGCGTTCATGCCTTCATTTGCCTACTGACAATTAATGAAAGATAACTTCATCTGATTATGATTTCATTTACTTGCTACGTTATTATTATACGGCTTCCATTGAATTTATTATAGTGCTCTATGCGTAACTATAATCCGCAGAGGCGAAACTGTGTAACACCAGTAAAAATACAAAAATAATACAAAAAAAAATGTTAACATTATATTCAATTATATTTTTCTTACCATAGTGTTTTGACTTGTTGAACTTGAATTTTATGTAGAATTTCAATTAATTGGCAGCATGTAAAAATTATGATTCGCCCGTCAATCGCATTAATCTGTCACATTGCTGACCAAAGTATGCTGCCAGTTGTATCAGTAGCAAGACGCAATTAAACGATCAGGTATCAGATATTTGGCAGCAGCAGCAGCAGCTGAGAGGCAGACATAAAGCTGCTTTTTGAGTTGTCTTGTTGGTCAGTCGAACAGATAGACAGACAATGAGACAGACAGGTCGATGATGTATTGCTACATCGTGTCAAAATTCGCTACTGTAGCAAAATGTACAAGTGTGCAAGAGTGGCGACTTTGGTAGTCGACGGCTTTGAGAAAGGTTTTTATATTATTTTTTTTATTTTTTATTTTTATTTTGAGAAGCGAAGTGATTGCGCCCACGCAATAATATTAAGCATCGGCCTGTGCATAATAAAATTATAAGCGGGATTAGTGTCGCACAGACAAAGTCTCAGCCAACGAATTGAGACAAACAATGACAGACAACGGGCTTGCGGCTGCTGCTGCTTGTTGCTGTTGCCTTTTGGTCCCAGAGGCTTCCAGGAAGCTCAGCAGCAGTACGAGAGACAGTGCCAGTGCCAGTGCCAGAGACTGAGCAGATTTGTAGCTTCAACTGTGACTGATTGATTTGTATGTCATGTCATGTGTTTGCCATTTGTTTGTTTATTTCTACATATACTTCTACATATACTTGTGTCATTTGACCTTTTTCAAGGTAAACTTGGGAGCAATAGCTAACAGCTATCTTTCCCCCGGGAGGCAACATACTTAAATGCGAGCTCATAAATTCATAAATAGCTAACATTTACCGAGGCCTTCAAGTTGTTAAGTATTTGATGCTGACAGACAATAACAGCAACAATGAAAATAACAATCACAGTTGCAGTTGCAGTTGCAGTTGCAGTGAACATATGAAAGTCAAGGTCAGGTTTTGTTCTGTTTTGTATTAGCACGTCCTTGTCCTTGACAAACGCGTGCCGTGTCGTGTGACTGTTGACATTGCGCGTGTCAAACATCCTATGACTCCTTTTAGCTATTTTTAGCTACTTTAGCTAGTATTGTCATTAAATTAAAGCTAATTGCTAAAAGAACCTTCATAACATTTTTATGGCCTGTCATTGCATTGCATTGCATTTCATTGGCCATGAGAAATTTTCATCTAATCCCAAATGAACTAATACCGCTGCTTGATCATACGCCATGCCTTGTCATCAAGTATACATCGACATTCCAATCTCCAGTCGTGTATATATCGAACTCCTTTATGGTCTCTAGTCTTGTAGAATTCATTAACGGTGATTTGTAATGAAATTTCCGACCCGCACTCTACGTTTCATTAACTGCGCAACTCATCGATAAAAAAAAATGAAAAAAAAATCGTATTAAGTAAAATAAATGCGTTTAGCCATATACACAGCATCAACAGCAACAGCATCTGCAGTAACAGCAGCAACAGCAACTGCAGTAACAGCATCTGCAGTTCAGCTCGTTATACACTAAGACTCCATGAGTCCAACTGGTACTCTGTGTGTCCAATGCAATATACTTGCAGTAGTAGGCTGAGACATTATTAATTTGCAATTGCGATACGATACCATAAAGTAAAAAGCCATAGATCTTACATTATATTGGCTGTTCCGTGTGTCATATGCGTTTATAAGCAGCGCTTACAAATTGCCAACTGCAATTATCGCTTTAAACTGATAACGGATTTCTGCACTCTGTGGCAAGGCGGATCAGCAGCACCAGCACAGCAGGCAGGAGGCAAAAACAGGCGATGAGCTGGTTAATTGCTTTTAACGGTTGCTCCACCAAAGTGAGAGAAAAGCAATGCAATTATTTCAATGCTTCTTGCCTTTTATTTTTTCCATTTGTTATCAATTATTCATTGATCAAAATTTCATATGTGTGATAATGATAGCATATATAATGTATTTATAGCTTATAAAATTTGTAGAGCATTTAAAAAAAATTTATAAAAAATCTATAAAAATTCTGTAAATTTTCTTTCTCTTTATAATTGCCGAAAAATCAAAGAAATCGTTGATCATTAAAATTTATTTCTCGATAAATGCAAAGTTTTGCCATAAATAAAAAAAAAAACAAATATGATTTCTACTACTAAAGATTACTTTATATGGTTATAGTTTGCCTCCCACCACTGCCACTGGGACTGTCACTGCTGACATTATGCTGCAATTCATAAGTAAAAGCAAAATGCTAAACGTTACTGTTTGCAATTCGGTTGAGTGCTGCTTCTGACTAATAAATTCGTAACAAATCAATGACCTTAGCTTAGCTATACAGCAAGAGTTGGACATAGTCTGGACGAATGTCCAGAGACACTGCCAGACAACTGACAACTGTCCAGTCTGCAGTCTGTAGTCCATCGTCCAGCAGTTCAGCAATAAAACTACACGCATTTCTACTTTAGGCACCAAAGGAGGATACAGTGCAGCAGCAGCAGCAGCAGTACAGACTAGAGACAATTCCGAGGCCAAGACCGGGTACAAGTCTGTATTGTATGGCATGAAGCATCACATGTACTCGCTGTCCGGCAAAATGTTGCATTCTTCACGCATCTCAAAATATGCCATAGCATGGTAGAGGAATGGGTAAAAAAGTGAGTAGTGGCTAGAGTGAGAGAGAGCGAAAGAGATAGAGAGAGATGTATGGTGCATAAGATTCTCATATCTCGTTTTGTGAACATTGGAGACGTTCCCACAAGTTCAACTCTAATTGTGACTTTATTTGCGCATTTATTGCGAGCGCGCGAACACAGCCAAAAGACAAGAGAAAAGCGCAGATATAGATACATATACATATACATACAGTAATACAACGCAACACCAAACGGCAGCCCAAGCAGCGCCCTTAGAGCATGCGCATCCTGAACGAGCAACATCAACTTCTTGGGTGGTCTCGAACAACTTTTGCGGCGCATCATCAAAGCCAGCTTTCAGCTCGGTCTGCAACTTGAACATGCAGCAGCATGAAGCTCTACGACTGTGACTGAGACTGAGACTGAGGCTGAGACTGTGGCTGCGTCTGTTGCTGTGACTGAATCGAGCGAACGAACGAACCAACGAACAAGAAGCAACCTCAAGGCAAAAGCAGCATCAGGCTGCTCTTGCTGCTCTTGCTGCATGCAACATACAGACAAAAGCTGAGCTGAGGGGATATATGTTTGTATGTATGTTGAAGACACCCAAACTGAATTCTAAATGATCGTTGAAATTCTGCGGAACAGTGTTTCGTTGGAATTTGCAAATGAGTTGCGCTAGTGTTTGTGTATCGTTGTATTTGTATCTGTGACTCTCTTTCTCTCTATCTCTCTCTCCCTCTCCCTCTATCTCTTGTTGCTGCTGCTGTCGAGTCAGTTGCCGAGCAAAAAAAGAAGAAAAAAAAGTGCAAATTCTTCTGTAGCATGCATCGCCCTAGTGTCTATGTTTGGAGCTAAAGCTGAAGCAGGAGCAGAAGGAGTTTCATCTTAAAAGTTGTCTTTGATTCGAGTGCAAATAATAAATTTTCAGCTTTTGTCGGAGGCGGCGACCATGAGACCGCCAGAGACATTCAGGAGACGTTGTAATCCAATACCATCCAAAACATACTCCAAAACTGACTTTGTCGGCAGTGACCCATTTAGTACTTGGACGGGTTTTGGGTTTGGGTTTGAGTTTTGGATTTGAGTCACAGTCAAAGCTAACTCAACGACTCAGTGCCTCCAACAAGTCTCCGATATTACGAGTCGCAGCTGCGTCTAACAAATGCACAGCTTGTACAATTTTATTGGAATTAATCATCGTTGCTTTTTGGCCGCCACAGACACACAGCTATACAGTCACAGTCACAACCACAGCTTGGAAAAATCTTGTAATAGTTTTCATATTTGATTGATGAAGTCGATTTTGCAGATTTCTGTTTTTTTTTTTTTTGGTTTTTTTTTTATAGTACAAGCGAACAATATTTTGAAGCCCAACCCGTTGTTGCACATAAATCATCGCAATTGCTTTTGGGCTGCCAATAAGCGCGAAACTTTCGCTGACAACTTGAGCGAATTGACCCGCCAAGTTTTTTTGCCCCCCAATGGTGGCAGCATCGCACAGCACTATAACATTGTAATGCGGCCAACAAAATGCAGCATTTAAAATTAATTAAAGTCCTGTAAAAGTATCTTAAACAATGATTTCCCATTGCATGGCAATGGCAACAGCAACGGCAACGGCAACAGCATCGCATCACAAGCTTGTTTCACCAAAAGGGGGAATCTCTTTCTCTTGGAACTTGGAAGTTTTGGAACTGCTTTTGTTTGCGCTTTTGTTCGTTCCCATTCTCCATTGATTTTGCATGTCGATTACACACAAATTAATGGCTACTCTCGTTGACTTTTCTGGACCTCTCTGCCTTTAACTTATATATATATATTATATCTTTTATATATATATATATGTATATGTATATGGTAGTATTTGTGGCACAAACTTCAAGTTGTATTTTTTTTTTTTTTTTTTTTTAAATTTTCTTTGCTCAAAAACTTGTCCCGCGGCTGCTGTCTAATTGTGAGTTAATGGCCAAAAGATACCAATGTCTTGTTATGGAGAAATAAATATAAAGGAATCAACCAGCAACTAACAACAACAACAACAACAACAACAATGAATGAACGAACGAATGAACGAAAGAGTCGCCCTGAAGCATGCTTAGTTTGTAAGATTGAGTTATTTATGAGTTATTCGATACCACAAAGCAAAAGCTTAAAATGCTTAGCTCTATATTAGGCCAATAGACTGATTATATTTAATTTAATTAAAGTACTTAATGATCATCATTAAAAATGAAAAATGCATAGAAAAGTTACTAGAATTATTTATGGAATTTTTATTTATTTAATATTTATATTAAAATTTCTTTAAAAATAAAATAAAAATAAAATAATATTTAAATTAAAGGAAAAAAATAATTTAAATTAAATTAAAATTGAAAAAAAAGAAAATATAAAAATAGGGATTAAAAAAATCATATGCCAATAAATAGAAGTGTTACTAGAATTATTTATGTTATTTTTTATTTAATATTAATATTAAAATTTCTTTAAAAATAAAATATTATATAAATTAAAGGAAAAAAAAATTATAATAATTAATAATTAAAATTGAAAAAAATGAAACTCAAATTGAAAAAAAAGAAAATATAAAACTAGAGATTTAAAAAATAAAACTACAGCACTTAATGAATTTATATATAATATTAATATAAATATAAATATATTTTTTATTTGATATTTATATTAAAATTTCTTTAAAAATAAAATAAAAATAAAATAATATATAAATTAAAGGAAAAAAATAATAATAAATAATAAACTTCAGCGCTTCATGATTTATATATAATATAAATATAAATATAAACATAATCATATGCCAATAAATATTTTGTCAATACAATTATCGAAGTTAGCAACAGTTTAAAATATGTATGTACAATTTTAAGATCAAGTCAATATACTAAAGTGTACGTAAATATCACTGATTTATTATTATTATTATTTAATAATAAATTGTTAATTTTGGGCGCCTCACATTCTCACATAAGAGTGTTAAATATGAACACTTAATAATAGTTTGAATTATAAAAAGAAATAATCGTGAGATTTGAAGCATTAAAAACGCAATTCACAAGGTGCTGTAAATAACACCAATATCCATCTGTTACGATTATTTAATAAATTAATTTACAAATATTATTGAAAAGTTTGCACTTACTATATTTGGCAAAAAATATTCACTTGGAGATAACAAAATTGTTAAATAAAATATACGAATATTTTTATACACTTTTTTTCCATATAAAAGAAAGAGAGTCTGTAAAATTATTAAAAGAGAAATTTTTGTAAATGTATTCTGATGTTTAACGACCTTCAGTGTGTGGTCTCTGCTGGCAATTAGTTTCTAAAACTCTTTGACTCCCGCTGCATAATTCATGGCACTTGTTAGTCAAGTTAGCGACGAAGCGTTACTAATTTCCAGCTACTGCATGACGGCACGTTCATAAAGACAGACAGACATGCAGACATACAGACATTGGCCAAAGAAAGACCATGAGTTAAAATTACATTAACAATAACAAAGAAAAAATAAAGACTGGTAGAAACTTGAGCATCCGCAAACTCTGAAAATTTTTTTTTTTAATTTTATAATTTTTATAAAATTAAAAAGAAAAAAAAAATAAATTTTGTTTGTTTAAATTATGTAAAATTTGCATATTTTTATTTAATTCGAAAAATTTTTTTTTTAATTTTGTTTTTTAAAATTATGTAAAATTTGAATATTTTTTTTTAATGCTAAGAAAAAAATTTTTAAATTTTGTTTGTTAAAATTGTGTAAAATTTTCATATTTTTATTTAGTCAAAAAAAAATTTTTTTTAATTTTGTTTGTTAAAATTATGTAATTTTTTTTTATATTTTTATTAAATTGGAAAAAAAAATTTAATTTTGTTTGTTAAAATTGTGTAAAATTTTCCATTATTAAATTAGTTGAAATTTGCCGCATTAATATTATTTAATTTTGTTATTAATTCAATTTGTTGATGATTTCAATGATAATTGTGCTTTGTATATTGAGAAGCTCACATTATACTATGATATATAATAACTAAATAAATTTTCAATTTTATTTTCTATAATTTATTTAATTAATTCAATTATAATAATTTTAAATAATCAACATGCTGTGAGTTCTGTTTAATATTATTGGTATTTATTTATCAAATTATTATTATTATTTTTATTATTGTTATTATTATTTTTATTATTGTTATTATATTATAATTATATTTTATTATTTTTATTTAATTAATTATTATTATTTATATTATTATTTTATTTCCTTTTATTATATAAATTTTCTCTGCATTTTCTTTTTATGTAATCAAATGATTTTGATTATTTAAAGATTTGTTTATAACTTATTAAGTTAACGCAGACTTTGATGTATGTAATGTAAGCACTTGTGGCGCCTGTGCAACAGCAACAACAACAACAATATTAAAACAAAATGAAGAGCCATAACAATTACAAAATGGGGCCAAAAACAAACAAAACTGACATTTTACACCTTTTCATTATCTTTAACTGGCAAACAAATCAGCAGACAGTCGACGAATAAACAAGCTGCAACAACAAACTGCAACTGCAACAACAAACTGCAACAGCAACATCAGTTGAGTGAACAATGCAAACAAAACGAACACTGCACAAATAAGTAGGTGCAATGTATTATTTGTTTTATCGCTTAAATTGCGGGAAACGCCGCCAAACGAGCGACTAAAAAGCGCTAAGCGTTACTCTCGTTTCCCCTTCTGCCTCCCTCTGCACACTCTCTCTCTCTCTTACTCTATGCATTTGCGCTGCATGGCACCCACAACAATGTTGCTGATGAGCAGGATGATGACTCTTTGCTGCTGCAGTAACTACTCCTCTCTCTCTCTCTCTCTCTGTGCTTGCCATCTACTCTATGCTGGCAATTTGTGTGCAGCAGTGCGCAAACTTCACCTTCACCGCCAGCGCTGCTCTTTAACAGTCCAAGAACAAACTAAAGAACAGAAGACTTGTGGACTGTAGACTGTAGAGTGTAGACTGTAGAGTGTGTTGCACTAACAGTGAAGTTGGGCAAATAATTAGCTTAGCATTGCATTTTTTTTAATCATGATTCATTTCCTACACACAAACGAAATGAAAACGTTGCACATAATTTATGGCTACCTCTAGAATTAAATAAAATATTTACAAAAAAAAAAAAAAAAAGAAAAGAAATGTAGTGCGACATAACATCTGGTAAATGGTAAAGAGCTTAGCGGGGCATTGAAATGAGAAAATTAAAAAATTAACTCGATTTGCGGGCTACTGTGGAATTAGCAGGCCATTGGGGGCTGCTCGTTGAATGTTGGGCGGAGATAAAAAGAGGTAACAGTGTGGACAGTGGAAAGAGATCAGCGAGGCGTGACAAAGCTAATATTAAAGCAAAGGTGGCATAAATTAAATAAAACACAACAACAAACAACAGACAAAAGCAGACAACAGACAGACACAACAGACAACAACAGACAACAGCAGACATAACAGACAGAAGAGACACGTATCATTTAACAGGAAATTGCGACGTTTCGAAACGAATGCCAAACATTAAGTCATAATTGTTGCGGCGCTGTTTGTGTCGCTGTTATAGCTGTTACCACTGCCACTGCTACATGTATCTCAGATACATTTTCGAAGTTGGGGAAAAAAAAACACACACACAAAAAACATCGACGCGATTTCGAAGTTCGAAACCAGTTTGAGGATGGAGAAAACTCTCCACAAATCCTCCACATACAGCAACAGCTGCAGTTTATGTTGAGAGAGAGAGAGAGAGAAGAGAGAGAGAGAAAGACAGATAATGGAATGTATCTAAAGTGGAGTCTGCTCATTGACTTTGTCCCTGTTCTTGTCCCTGTCAGCTGACAGCTAAACATATGGGCGGAGCCTAAGCATACGCATACAAAAAGAGAGAGAGAGAGAGAGAGATGAAAGATATGTGCAAAGTTTTAAGATGTTCATCTTATAGTCAAGCATAAGGATAACGTAGGTTACCCTACCCCCCCCTCCCGCCTCCCATTAACATATGCGATGCTATGATGCGTTCAGTTGATGGAATTATCAACGTTTTTTATACTGTTTTTTTTTTTTTGTATTATTTATGGCAGTTCTTTGGACACGGCCCAAACTTTGCACGTTCCCAATTTAATTAGTCTTGCGTTGAGCGCAACGAAACGGAAACCGAAACATACTAAACAGTAAAAGCAATTGAAATAGCAACAACAACAACAACAACAACAGTAACAACAACAACAACTTGCAACACATAAATATTTTGTATACTGAAAAGGCAAAGAACTTTTTCATTTACTTTTTTGCAGCATTTACTGCAGCAAGTCTGGCCAATTAAGCGATCTTGCACATGAGCTGCTTCCAACAACAACAACAACAACAACACTGACACCAACAACTAACCAGCCGAACAAGAAGGCTAACAGGCAAGCTGGCAACAAGGCAACCAACCAACCAACTGCCGGACACACAGATGCAGCACAAGCATCTCACTTCTTCTCCAATTTCCGTTGTGCCTTGTAGCGTTTTTAAAGCAGCAAAACAGCAGACGGCCAACAAATTGCGCACAACTTCATCATAATCAACGCTCGGACAGTCACTATACAATGGCCAATGAACAGCAAACGAGTATGCACAGCCTAAATATACCCTGTATATATATATTTATAAATATATTTTTGCAATTTTTTGTAAATTATAATTTAAGCATAAAATCAACAGAAATAATAAAAAAAAATCCATTTATACCCATTAAATATATTTATGCAGCAGGCTATGCACAATTGTAATACAATGAAAGAGTAAAACAAAGGTTAAACGTTGGCTAAATTATTTTACGTGCCTCATTCAACAACAACAGCAACTTTAGCTAGATCTTGTAGTCTGGTGGCTGCCTAAGTTTATTATCGGTGCGGGAACAGGCGGAAAAATGATGTGAAAATTGTGCCATAACTTTTGGATAGTTGCTGCTGCTGCTGTTGCTGTTGCTGTTGCTTGGTTAGTGAGAGGAGTTGCTTGCAGCTTGTAGTTTGGTTGTGTTGCATGTGGCTTGTAGCATGCTGTTGCACATTTTTATTTGTTTTAGAAATCACAGCAACAAATCATAAATTGCATTTTATGATATTGATTGGCCAAATGATCATCCTCTCGATGCCTGTTGCTGTTGCTGTTGCTATTGCTGCTGCTGTTGTTGCTTTTATTGTTGCCATTGTTGCAGTTGCTGTTTGTGGGCGTGTTTGTTGATTCGCTTGCGCAAGTTGCAATGATCTTTTTTTGTGCAACGTTTTGATTTTTGGCCCCTCAAGCTACAAAAGTCAAACAAACAAATAGACGGCGCACAGCGCATTATTTGCTCAGCAGGAAATTATTATTATTTTTATTACTATTATTATTATTATTATTATTATTATTTGTGCTGCGATTAAATATCACTTGAGTTATGGGATGATATTTCTTTTTCTAATAAAATTGCCAGCTGCCTGCAATAGAAATATTTTTCAAGTATGTTTTCCTCATAATATGAGAAAAGGGTTTAAGAAACTGACAAGGAAATTTATTTATTTCCGGAAAAAAAAAAAATATTAATAGAAAAAAATAGAAAAAAATTATACAATTTATTTGCAATAGTAAAAATAAATTAATAAATTAATTTAACTATAATTATTTAAGCTAAGTTTAAAGCTTAGTTCCCGTGCCATAATTATTATTTTGTAATGTTTTTCCAATGAAAATTCCAACACTTAAAGTGCCTGATATTGATTTCTAATGATGCAATTTTTAATATTAGTGACATAAGTTTATTTTACAGCTATTTAATAATTGTTACTAATCATTTATTTAGACTTATATTACTGCATTCTACTATAACATTAATTACACTTAGCTAGCCTAAAAAGTATCCTGAACAACTTCATTAATAAAACAAAGCAAAAATTCCTATAGAGGAAATATTAATAAAATTTAAAGCAACTGAATCACGTACGATATTCATTTATATATAATAGTAGTACAAATTATAGACAATGGTTGTGCAAGGGTAAAAATCAGTTGAGGAAATCGTTTTGGAGATAAAGGATTTTTATGCAATAAGAGCAGACAGCTGTCTGTTAATGTTGAATGTGCGAAAATGGTTGTGGCAGTATTTAAAACATCATTTGACTGTGGAGTGAAATAACAGCAACAACAATAACAACAACAGGAACAACAACAAGAAGAAGAACAATAATAATAATAACAGGAACAACAACTTTATGAAGACATAAATTGGCAAATTGAAAAGCCTGTCTCTGCTGCTGCTGATGATGATGAGACTGATCAGAGCGAGAGACTGAAATAGAGAGAGAGAGAAAGAGTGAGAGAGAGTGGCAGCTAAATATTAAAAGTCATTTCGACACGCTATGCAATTTAGACTGGGCTGCAAGTGTTGCCCAGTCTTTATGCTGATGCATAGATGCGACCCGCAATTAAACCATTAAATTAATGGCCAAGTGCGAGCAAGACAAGATGCAGCATATTATACAGCAAGTCAAGTGTGCTACACACCAAACAGACCTAAGCAGCTCTCAGACATTGGACAGACTAACTATGGCCATAGCCATAGTTAAGCATTGCATCAACCACTTAGCCAGGCAAATGAAAAAAAAAAAGAAAAAAAACGCATACTTGTTGACACGCCCACTTTTGGCTGCCACCCAGCTAATTGCATTGCATACATACTAGTAGTAGTAATATATGTATATAAGACTTCACTCTGTATGCTAAGGATGTTAAAATTGAACAATGTCTGACATTGCTTGGTCTAAAAGAAAATTACATATTGAAAGGCACATGAAGCGTCTGTAAAATGGCAATGGAATGAAGACTATAGACTATAAGTAATTAAGAGTTAGCTAAACTAACTAAATACCCTAACCTATGCATTATATTTAATTAGCTTATGACAATTATACATTTAGATTAAATTATGTTGTATAAAAAAATTTAAAAAAAAAAATAAAATTGTTTTCAGTGCGAAGAAAATTTTAAATGCAACTTTAAAAAAAAAAATAAATAAAATTATATAATTATAAAAAAAAAATAAATATATAAAACAATGTCAACTATGAGTATATAGCATTTTCTAGTGTATATTTATAGGGTATATTATACATACATCAACATAAACAGCTGACGCTGCCATTGCAATTATGTGCTTGAACTGAAAAGAGACTTAAACGAGCTGCAGTGACTGTTACTTGTTCTACTAGTTGTTGTTGTTGTTGTTGCTAGTATTGTTGTTGTTAGTGTTGTTGTTATTGTTGCTTTAGTTATTGTGGGTACATTTTTATTAAAATTGAATTGGGTGCTTAAATAAATTATTTAATAAGCACGTGATCTACGCATTCAAATGCCTTGCACTGCGCTGCACTGCGCTGCTGTTGTTATTGAGGCCAAGGGCCAATGCCTGCCACGCCCATAATGGTACATGCTATGCATGTAGAATGCTGGTTGGTTAAGATGAGTGAGTCTTCATTTTGCAATTTCTTGTATTAAATCATTGCAATTTAAGCAAAAAAACTTGTCTGCCACAGCAAAAGCTAGAGTATGCTCTCTCTGTGTCTGCAGTTGAAGGCAAAGTAAGCCTTTTGCTTAAATAATAATAACAATGCTTGATGCCGCCATAGCTGTTACATGGCCATTGGCAATTGGTATACAAGTTGTAGTGGACCGTACGTCATATACTATAATTCTTCAGTTTATGACTTTGCTTTTGCCCAAAGCTTTTTGATGGGGGGCCCATCTTCTACCTATTCTATACTGCTGCTGCTGCTGCTGCTCTTGCTGCTGCTCATGGCAGAGGCGCACAATCTTTCATTTGATCGAACGATCATTTTGCGCGTACTTGTAGTGCAATTTAGTGGCCATCGCTTTTTAGTTTGTGGTGTGTGTGTGCTCTGCTTGCCCCCACTCAATCACGCCTATCCCTGCACCGTTGCAGCCCCTGTGGCAAGCTGCATTGTAATAACCATAATGGCGCGCACGATTTATGTTTTAATTTTGCATTTAAGCGGCAAAGAAAAGGCATGGCATGGCATGGCAAGCGGTCGATTTTGACTGAACTGAACCAACAACAACAAGAAGAAGAAGAAGAAGAAGAGAATGGATAAACAGTCTGAGTCTGAGTCTGAATCTGAGTCTGTAGTCTGTGGTCTTAACTTCAGTTTGATTGGCGCTGATAACCGTGCAATTGATGCTCATGTTATAGTACTTGTTTTTTTTTTTATTTTTCATCTTCAAGCAGTTGCTCGCATTGTTGTTGTTTTTCATATACTTATTATTCTACTTCTACTTGTTGTTGTTGTTTTTGGAAATGATGTTTGCAGGCGCTTCAAATCGATTAAGTGATCCTCATCAGCTCCAACAGAGATCAAGAGCGAGAGAGAGAGACCTTCAATGCGCAGATCAAAGCGCAGAGCGCAAATTGAAGGCGCAAAAAAATAACAAAAACAATTTAAAGATGCGATCAAAAATTATTATAAGCCAAGTTAAGATGTATGTCATTCACACTGATAATGCAAAAGATTTACAGAAATATTAAAAATCATATTAAAAAAAAAATGTTAAATAATTGTTACTAAAAATAGTTAATAGCCAACATTGATTTATTATTTGCAATAAATTAAATTGCAAATATAAATAAATTTTTTTTATTTGTATTTTGCAGTAATTGTCTTACATTCTCAATTTAATGTGGGACCACATTCCATAGAATTGAACACAATTGAAAGTTCATTTAATGTTAAAGTTAGTTGCAATCTTAGTATAAGCTTGCAAAAGTTAACTAAATCGTCGACAAGCCATTGAAATGCGCAAATGTTGAACAACAATTTAGCATCCACTTATAATGAGAATAGGCGCGACATTCCCTGCACCAAATGCAGCTAGGTAGCCAATTGCGATTTTTCTGTGGCAAGTTGCAAGTTGCAAGTTGCAAGCTACAAAACTGCGATTGCAATTCCAATTCCATTTCCAAAGTTGTCGTCCAAATTGTCAGCGTGCAACAATCTACACCATTAAACAAACGATGGCAACGCTAGAGTCTCAATGCACATTGAATCGTTGCCTTGTTGCCTCGTTGCCTCGTTGCCGTCTCGCTGCTCAACTCTTTTGCCATATATGGCATGAAGCTGAAAGCTGGCAATCTAATTAGTGTTCACTTTGGCCTGGCCAAAAGTCTTTTAATTACGAGTTAACCAAATACAAATCGACACACAAAAAAAAAGCGCCGCAATTAGAGTAACTCAAATGCTCGTATTGTATACAAAGCGGAACGTGAGAATTATCTTAGGTTTCTGCCAGCGGTTCCTGCCACAAAAATAAATATAGTGCAACAGTGGGAGACAGAGAGAGAGAGAGAGAGAGCTGCTTTGGCTAACTAAACACTTTGGTAAACCGCAGCAGACGCCGCATGTCACAAACAAAACCGCAGAGAATTTAATTTGTCCAACTGCAAAAAAAAAAAAAAAAAAAATAAAAGTAAGCTGAACACCTTACGCAAAAAAAAATGACTGTCAAGGCGCAGCAAATCGCCACGGCAGGAGCAGCCGGTTAAAAAAAATATATAGTCAATATTAAGGCAGGATACTATCCATGCAGCTCGAATCGCAACTGGCCAACACATGTCTGTGGCAGGGCACACACACAGCATGATATCGCATTGGACAATACATTGACTTCTTGTTGGCGCAACAATGATTAGTTTCGGTTAAAGTCAAAGGACTTTTAGTCTAAGGGATGTTAAGACTCAAAATGTTGCGCTCTCGACGACAAGATTCATGCGTGCCGCCTGTCTATAATTTTTTTTTTGATCTGTTGTTTTGCTTGTGTGTGGCCTGCTCTTCCAGAAGAACAGGAGTCACCCTTCTCGCAGTCTAAAGCAAAGGATCGCTTACCATTCAAATAGGAATCGCTATCGATATCTTCAGCATAGTTAGGAGACAGGAGTCAGGAGTCAGGTAGGTGCTGTTGCTATTGCCTGTGGTCGATTTTGCTGTCAAAACAATACGATTTATGCATTGTATTGAGAGCAAGAGCGGATAACAAGATGTTTTGCCGACGCCTACAAAAGTTACAGGGCCCAAAACGAATGCAGCGTCATATCCAAAGTCAGAAGTAAAAGCATGGTCATCCCTTGTCTTTGTCTTTGTCTTTAACTTTGACTTCTCGTTCTCGTCCTCACTGTAGCCTTGTGATGTTGATGTATGGCATTTGATCGTGCATTAGATGCCATCGCTGCGTATTTAATGACCAAGGCAATTAATCTACTTGCATTTACTTATTCGTAGGAGTTGCCGTTGCTACTCCATTTTATACAACAATTGCCAGGCTCTACGAGGGTTACTCATTTAGTTATGCTTTACTTTTCAATAATTTAAATATAAATTTCAACTGAAAAATTTATTTCCAAATTTTTTGAGTAAATTCTTAAAAATAAATATGAATAATAATTATTGAAATAAAAATTAAAAAAAAAAAATAAAAATTAAATTAAATTAAATATATAATTAATTAAAATAATTTATATAATTGTTTAGTTAATTAATAATAATTAAGAATAATTTATATTAATTATAATAATTTATATTAATTAATAGTAATAATAATTTATATTAATTAATAATAATTTATAATAATTAATAATAATAATGTATTTTAATTAATAATAATTTATAATAATTTATATTAATTAATAATAATTTATAATAATTAATAAAAATAATGTATTTTATTTAATAATAATTTATAATAATTTATATTAATTAATAATAATTTATAATAATTTATATTAATTAATTATAATTTATAATAATTAATCACATATTTTGTAATTTAATTTTCTTGAATTAATTTTAAGAGTATTAAAATCTCTTCCTATCTCACACTTATTTAACGCTCAAGCGACCCTCGCAGGTGTTTTTATGGACAGCAAAATTAATGCAACAAAGCGTCGTTATCAGCTACTTTAAGGAGCTAAACTCATCGGACTCTGTTTTGTATGCTTGTAACTGGGATACACTGTAAATCTCTTTAAATGAGCATTTAAGCGCTGACACAGACACTGATCTCGATACAAAACTCTTTCGCTCTTTCAGTCTTACAGTCTTTTAGTATACCCCGACCCCCATACAAAAAGATTCGGTTGCAAGTTGAATACAGACTTTGAATCGAACCTGGGACTTGGACTTTGGGTTTGTGACTTTAGTTTTTTTCGGTTTCAGTTTCAGTTTCAGTTTATGTGTGACTGTAATTCAATGCTCAATGCGTTGATAGCATCGAGCTGTTAACCCTTTCGTTTTGCTCATCGTCGTTGTTACCATCCTGGTTACCGTTCTACATCTCTCTCTCTCTCTCTCTCTCCCCCAAAAGGCAGTGTCAGCCACTGTCATGGGTAAGCAAGAATCGATTCGATCGCTTTGGCTGATCCCTGTTGTTGTCGTCGTCTGTTTTTGGCTGCTTCATTGGCTTCTTGTCGTCGTCGTTTGCAGTGGCAGATATTTATTGTATTGTTGCTGGCATTTGTCGCTGACTTGCCTGTGGTTGCTACTTTTGCTGCTGTTGCTGTTGCAGTTGCAGTTGCAGTTGCTGCTGTTGTCTGTTGACGATGTCTGTTTGCTTGTGCTGTTGAAGTTGTTTTTTGTTTGTTGCTGCTGATTGTCGTCGAAGTGCATGCCATCAATCGATTGATCGCTTTAGCGAAACCAAGCTGCAAGTCATTTTGTCGCCTTGACACTTTGGCCAGCAGCTTTTGCTTGTTCGCTTATTTGCTGGCAATGTTAACAAGCCAAATAGCTAAACTAGTTCAACATATCACAATAGTTCAACACCCAACAAACAAACAACAACAAGAAACAATAACAACAACAACAACAATTACGATCACCCACTGACTCAGCAATTACAAGTCATATATCATGGCATCGATGCTCTCTAGGCACATGTGTTTTTTTTTATTTTTTACTCTCTTTTAGGAGAGTTCTAAGTGATGTTGCCGACACTTGTTGCAGGACCACCCAAAAGAAGAATCATCTTCGTGTTTTTTGGGCATTGTGGTAATCACCCACAAAACTGGGCATTATGTCGGTCAGTTAACAACATAAAAAGTCAATAAAACTCCCTATGACATTTTGTTGGGCGCGTTTGACCAAATGCCGACATAATTGTTGTGACAGTGAAACACACACAACAACAGATCAGATCAGATCAGTGCAAAGCAGAGAGCACAAAACAGGACAACGCCAAGGAGCTACATTCGTACGTAACAAAAAAAAAAACAGAAAAGGACACACAAAAACCTAAGTAGATTATACTATATATTGGCTGACAATGGCAAAATTAATGGGCATGGCTTCCCCTCTACTAATTCTCGTTCTCCTTCTCCTTCTCCTTTACCTTTTTTATTTTACTTCATCTTCTTCTTGTTCATCTACTGCTCAGTCCTAATAAATGGTCACTTACAGCATCTCTCAGCCAATGAGCGAGCAGGCAATACAGGCAGTACCTGAAGGAATGGGGGGAGAGGAAAGTGTTTTGCCTGTCTGAATTGTCGGCGAGACTGAATTGCATCAAAGAGCAAAATAGCCACAGATGTCTCACAAACACAAACACACACACATATATACACAATGAGAGTCATAGTATTGCAGAGATATCCCATGGCTAAAAACGTTAAGTCATCTTTACCGATCGTTCAATTGTCCAATCTATCGATCTTACAATCGCATACAGGAAGTCTTGCTGTGTGCATAAATATTTTGACACTAAGATCTCGAGCTATGTGAAAAAAAAAACTTGACTTACTATGTAATAAATAGAAAGAGACAGATATAGACATAGACATAGAGAGAGAGAGAGAGAAAAAACTAATTTTGCTGAGCTCAGGATTTTCTTTCATTTAGTTCATCTAAGCCTTTTATTGCATTCGCCACACTTGCCGCATTTCCTTTTGATATTTCTTGTTTTTCATGTTTCTTTTACTATTGTTGTTGTTGTTGTTATTGTTGCCGCGCCCACTAAGCGGTTTATAATGGCCAGCGAAGCGGAACTGCTATTACCTCCATGGAATATAAAAAAACCAGCATGAATGTATGAGAAAGAATTATAAATGCTCAAAACTTAATTCTGCCAATAAATAAATGATCGCACTGTGACTCTGTAAGCTCACTGAGCTTATTGCAATTTGTAGCCATTATTATATATGGTAGAAACTTAATGTACAGCTTGCTCATCATTACTTTGTTTACACTTTCTGCAATTATATTAAAATTCAGGAGAAATCCAAAAATGACATATATCATTATATGTGCAATCAGAAAGTCATTGATATCTATAAATAAATATAATATTTTTATGTAATATTAAATTATTTTTTAATTATTATTTCAGTTGAATAACAAGTTTTTATTAATATTTTTTATTTTTATTTTTTTCTATGATTTTTTTCTTATGATAAAAAATTATATAATATTTTATTTCATGTCAACAGTAGAAAAAAAATAAAATAAAATATTAAAATATTATTAAAAATATTAATTATATAAATAAATATTGCAAGATATCTTGAAACGTTGTCAGCATAGCCCAAAAGGAAGCATATGCCAAGCCGTTCCTAGATAAGAAAATATTCGAATAGAGATAAGCACAGGATACATTTTTTTCATTACGCTTTGTGCTATTATTCTGCATAATTTATTTTTATTTACTGCGACAATTTTCATATGTTATAATATATCCCTAAGCAAGGGTTCTTTATCCAAGTAAAGCTATATTAAATCTTATTTTTGGGGATGTTGCCAATGAGGAAAATGAAATAACAGCTGAATACTAAAAACAAGACTAAGACTAACTCCCAAAGTCTGCCAAAACAGACAAACAACCAGAAAGACAAAAAAAAATATATATATATATTTTTCTTGGATTTAAGCAAGAGCAAGAAGAAGATAAAGAAGAAGAAGAAGAAGTACTTCGACCATAGCCGATGCAATGCAGCAACGTGTCGTCTGTCCAAGTCGAGAAGACAGCGACGAGATAATTTTGCAATGCTTATGGCCGCCAATTTGCGGAAGATCGCCGTATAAGGAGCGCACGCAAGGAACAACAACAGCAGCAGCAAGCAGCAGCAAGCAGCAGCAAGCAGCAGCAGTCCAATACATACAGAGAGAGAGAGAGAGAGAGAGAGAGAGAGGGAGACTGGGCTTGCAACACGTGTGTGTTGATTGGTTCATAAGAAAAGGCAACAAACAAAAACTACAGAAAGAAATCATTTAAAACAGCAAACGGCGATCGTGCTTAAATATGCCAAAAAAAAAAATCGAAAAAAACGAAAACGATATAAAAATAACAAAAGAAGAAGAACTTAAGAAACGGCAAACGAGTAACAGCAGACACAGCAACGAGCAACGAGCAACGTGCAACGTGCAACACAGCTAACGGACAAGAGGCAAGAAGCAAAACGAGGAGCCGCAACGACGAAGTGCAGCCATGCCAGCGATAGCTACAACTATATAAAGGCCCAAAAGGAGCTCAACGACGGACAGCAGACAAATGGACAAATGGACAAAAGACATTGGACAACAGACAACATTGGACAAGGGGCAACCAGCAAAAGCCCGTAAGGCAGACAGGATCAATATAACAACAACGACGATGCGTCGTTTCGGGCTTGTACATAATTTTGCATTTTTCTCGTTTTTCGTTTTTCGTTTTCTTATTTTCTGTTATAGGTTCGATGGAAGGGAGATGCGCTGCAGCAAAACAAAATGTCGGTTACGGCGCAAAAAAAAAAAAAAAAAACCATTAAAGGCATCAAGTTCTGCTGAGCACAGGGTTGAATCGAAAGCATCGCAAAGGAAGGAAGACAAACGATGCTGCAAGGCAACAAGGCAACAAGGCAACGCGGCAACGCGGCAACGCGGCAACGCGGCAAACGAAGCTGACAACGAAACATCCTCAAGAATTGAGCAAAATTAAGAAGCGACGCGGATCTTCAGTTTTATTTCTTTTCACTTTTTTTTTTTTTTTTGTTCTTTGTATAATTTTTTGGGTTGTTTTTTTTTTTTTTTCATGTGATCTTGTTATTTGCGACGGTCTACGGTCTACGGTTGCTTTCGTAATTATTATATATACATACATATATAATATGTATGTTGTATGTACAGAGTATATAAAGTTGTGGAAGCTTTATTATTGTAGTTGTTGTTGTCTGCTGTTGCTGCTAGTCAGCATCGTCCACCATGATGAAGATCATTTCAGGTTCTCTCTCTCTCTCTCTTTCGGTCTCTCTCTCTCTTTCGCATGTATATGTGCAAATGTATTTGTAGTTGTTGCTGTTACTCGACTCGCATGTCATGTCCGCGCGCTGGGGCTGTCAACAGCCCCGGGATAAAATGATCAACATTGATCGCATAATGATCAGGCACAAGCAGCAGCAGCAGCAGCATCAACAACAGCAGCAGCAGCAGCAGCAGCAACAATAGCAACAGCAACAGCAACAGCCACAGCATTTTTAAATGCTTTTAGCTACACACACACACACACACACACACACATACATACACACAGAGAGACAGATTCAGATATACTTGCCCCTCCGTTTGACTGGCACAGATTCAATCAAGTTGCGATCTCTGGACGAGATCATTGGGCTGTTCCCGTGCCACAGTATCAGAACTGAGACAGAGACTCAATGCTTTTATTTACTCGTTTCTTCTTGTTGTTGTTGTTGTTGTTGTTTTAGTTGTTGTGCGTTGTTCGTCGCTTGTCTGCGTAGATTAATGATTGAGTGCGTGGCTTGAAGCCCAAAGTTAAAAACTGGGTTGAGACACAATCTTCTTCTTCCTTCTGCTTGTCTTTGTCTTCTTGGTCATCCTACTCTTTGAGCCAAGCTAAGTAAGCTATTATGCGTGTTGTTTTTCTTTTTTTTCTCTCTCTTTAAACTTGACTTGCTTCGAATGTTGAAACGATGGTGTTGCTATGATTTTGATCGCCACTTTTGTAGGCCCCGCATAATTTACTTAATTATATTTAATTGAATTTTAAAGCTACTGGTTAAATCAATCGATGGCGGTCTCTCTTTTTTCTACAGTTTCGGTCCCTCCAAAAAAAAAAAAAAAAATTCATCATCAAAGCTTTCGTGTCTTACAGATACAATTATATTTTAAAGATACATTTTACAGATCACTTAAAGCTGAAAAATAAATTTGTAACTTACGTTGGTTTTTTTTTTTTTTTTTGAGTTGACGGATACCTTTTGTATTTTTACAAAGATATTTGCATCTGACGGATACATTTCTATCTTTTAAAAATAATTTTCTACAACAACAACAACAATAACAACGTAACTCTTCGGGTTGTTCAACTTTCCCAGGTCTTAACTCACAACGGTGCAGAGATACAGCGATGCGTCCTTATGATGTACGTGCCGAGCTGACAAATTTGCGCCTTTTTTTTGAGCGACAGTGAGAGAGAGAGAGCGTAGCGCTCGATCGCAGGATAACAGTATGACACTCGAACCGTGTCGAATCTAAATCTTCGCATAGTCGTTTATCACGGTAATAAACGAATGCAAAAGTCAAACAAAAGCCGTGCATCAATAACAACAACATTGTGAACCCCTTTTAGCAATCCCCACAATAGTCTAGAAAAAAACAAAAATATAGGGCGTGGCACTTTCCCAGGACGCGTGACATAAATCAAAGGCCACATTGCCAGTCGTAATACCAGCCATAGAGATTTGTTTAGCAAATCCTTTGAGAATTGATTCGTGCACGCTAATAAGCCCAAACAGAAAACTAAATTATGCCTCACACACACACACTCAGACATATAGACAATCTTATAGACAACAGACAGTTAATTTTTAGATAGGGGAAATATTTTACTTATTGTGTCATGTCTGTCTGGGTGACTATGTGTGGTTTTTCCAAAGCCAAATGACATAATCATAATGAGAATGTATAAGTCCGAGGGGAGCTACAGTTAGGCTGGCTATGAATTTCAATTTCAACCACCCAGAGAAATGTATTTAAGGGTGGCAATTAAAATGTTTGTCTAATTCGACAAAAACAAAATGGCCACCACACAATATGGCCTGGCCATAGACATTGACAACTTCCCTAACATACAATGAACAACTTGCAACTGTTGCAAGCTGTGCGGGCGCGTATCATTGAAAACATTTGTTAAGTTAGCATGACGAAGGGAACTATGCTATGCGTATTATCTATTGCAAGTTATATATTTACTTGTTTTACATCATGGAATTTATATCCCCCTCCGCCCTCCGACCGCTAGCAAATATTATCCATAGAATCAACTGATAATAATCGAGTTTGCATTATCCTTTTTTTTCTATCGTATGTTAGGATAATTTATAAATTGTCGTCCCCCCAATCGTAATACAAAAAAAAAAAAAACAATAAAAAGCGGTAAAGAATCTTCACAGATTCTCAACCTTTCATATTATCTATAGTTCGGACGCATTTGATGCTGCCGCACCCATTGGAATTTTGAACAGGGTGCTGTAGTACCCCCCGTCTTGTTGTTGTTGTTGTTCTTGTAATTGTTGTCGTTGTTGTTGTTGTTGCTGTTAGTTGCCTCTTACCAACTGGCGGCAAAACATTAACGTCCAATAAATTGTTGTCAAATGTCGCGCACCCCGTTGATTTTAATGTGGCTTAAATAGGATAATAAAACTAACCGCAGAAGAAAACAGAAGAGCAACAAGAAGAAGCAGCAGCAACAACAGAAGAAAAAGAGTGAAGACGGCAACAAAAAAAAAAAAAAAAAAAACTAAACTGAAAACAAGCCAGTGACAGAGAACTGAGAACCAGGCCTGAAACTGTGCCCAGAATTTATTGTTACCTTGTATATAAAATAGTGCGTTTTATATACCCCACACACACAGAGAGTGAGTGAGAGAGAGAGAGAGAGCCAAGGGGACTTTAGTTGGTGGTTGACTGTTGCACAGGTTGCTTGAAGTTGAGACAGCGGAAAACCAATAACTTTTCCACTGAATAGCAGTTTTACGGGGCAGCAGCGCAACGAAGCGAACCAGTGGCCTCTAAGACAACGAATGAGAAAGAGAAAGAGAGAGAGAGAGCGTAGGGAGCGTAGGGAGCAGAGAGAGAGACTAACAGGTGCTTATCGTGACTACATCGTGACATTTTATTGGCTGCCCTAGAGCGGCTATGATGCTTATCAATGACCCAATGGCCAACGGCAATAAATGCTAAGGCAATAATGGAAAGATGAAAAAAAAAAGGGAAATGAAGGCGACAGCAGCAGCTGACACCGACGATGACACTGACGCTGACGCATACGGAAAGCCATAGCTCAGGCACAGTTAAACTCAACTATCCATTGAGCATATGGAAATTTTAGTAGATTCACATAAACAAAACTTTTATGACATACATGGCTGACAGTTCGTAAAACTTAAGAGAATAGCCAATATGCTGCCATAAGGCATGAGATGTAAGGTGTTTTTTTTTTCTTGTGTAGCTTCTTTTGTGAGTAAATTCATTGGAAATTTACATGTTGTGGCGTTAATTGTTATTTTAATTAATTTTCTTGAATTTCACCAGGGCAAAGCGCACGCGTCGCTGCCATGTCAAAACAGTTCACAACAAAAGCTACAAAAAAAATAAAAATAAAAATAAAAAAAAAAAAATAAGCACCAAATTAATTTGGCCAATTTGTTGGCCATACCCAAATCAGCGGCCCGCTGGGAGTTGATCAATTAGCCATGGGTGTCGGGGTCTCAGTGTTTGAGTCGATGTTGCTGTCCGCTCTTGGTGTCATTGTAGTCGTTCTTGTTACTGTTACTCTTGTTGTTATTGTTGTTGTTGTCGTTGTCATTTGGCAGTGTCAGACCAGTTCGAAAGGTGCCCACTTACAGCATCAGAGGCGCCGCCTTCGCACTTCTCATTCGCATTCATATTAACATTCGTATTCGTATTCACAATCAGAATTCACAATCACATTCACATTCATATTCGCATTCTCATTCTCATTCACAATTTCATTCCCATGTCGTGTGATGCTCAATCACAGACCACCCAAAAGACAGGGGGGCCTCCATTTGAGGGATGACTTTGGAGATTCGCGCGTGGGTTACCCAAAAATTAATTAAAGCTTCTTTTTTTTTTGGTTTTTGTTTTTGTTTTTAATGATGCCGCTAAAGCAAATGAGCAGGATGGACCACTAAGCAGATGACTCTGATGCGTTGGCCTAATGATTGCTTTTCGCACCTTTTTTTTTTTTTTTTTTTGTATTTTACGAACTGGAAATGAAGCAGGGCGCGTTTTAATTTCACCGCATTTATTAAGTAAATATTTTGACTCATGCAAATTGCCCAAAGCCGTCAAGCTAAAACCTTAATGATGAAACTCTCTGATTGGGGTTCTACGAATGATGCTGCTGTTGCTGTTGCTGCTGCTGGTTAGTTGTATTTACAGTCTGAAAGGGTTGACAGCTGGAGCTGTTTTCAATTTGATAAGCATAGCAAATATTTGTTTCTGTTTTTATGGCACTGCTGGTGTATATCTAAAACAATGAAAAATTAGTATTACTTAGATATATGTGAAAAAATTATTAAATATTTTCTAAAATATATCTGAGACTCTTAATCAAAAATTTTGGGATTTTAAATTATTTATAAAAATATTTATTATATATTTTGAAAATTATTTGAATGAATTTCATTTCCATTGTTTCTCTAATTCTTTATAGTAATAAAAGCAGTAGAATTCCTTCATGCATGAATTCATTTATATGTATAAATTAATACATATATGTACATATATATATGTATATATATGTATATTTATATATAACAACAGCTGTGCAAACTTTAGTAATAAAGAAAGAAAATAAGAAAAGAATAAGAAAGCATTGACCGTAGAGACAACGGAGACAACGGAGACAACGAAATGACACAACAAACAGCACGCGCACAAAGTTTTTATATGAAAGAAGAAAATTAATTTATTTTTTTTTTTTTTCTGCAAAAAGAAAAGCAATAGAAAAACTACAATATGACAAAACAAGGCTGGACGGATGAAGTGAAGTGGAGTGAGAAAACAGCCTGATGGCCAAAAGTCAACAGTAATAAAATCGCAGCCGCGTAGCAGACACAGCAGCATCCACGAGCTGACAATGAACAAAAATGGAAACAGTAGCAAGGAAAGCATAGACATTGGAGATAGAGGATGCAGTAGCATCAGGCATCAGACATCAGGCATCAGGAGTTGCGCGTCACGTTGACAACAAAACTAAGGCAATAAAACCGAAATCAGGATAATGGCGCAACCATTTTCATTCCCTCTGCTTACTGCCCGTTGCCCGTTGCCCTGTCAATGTCAGCAAATTAAATAAATCCCCAGGGCGGCAGATGTGCAGGGACTGAAACGAAGCACAGGCCATGCACAGGAGCAAAAACAACGCAACGAATAGAAAAACAGAAGGCAGAATCTCGTCATTAGGCCTCCGCATTGTGGCTAGCGAAGCGAGCAAACGAACAACGCAACAAATTACATTCCAAGGCTATAAAATCAATTACATAATGAACAGATAAACAGAGATAGATATATGTATAAATAGAGTTACAGCTAGATAGAGAAAGAGAAGAACATGCATAGATTTGCCTTCTGTTATATTAGTTGACAAAACATTTGGCCAATATTTAAGGTAAGCGGTAGCCAGGACAACCGCAGGACAATGTGAAAAAGAAAAATGCACATGATGCCGATTCAAGACAATGTACAATGCCTTGTTTTGGCCCATTTTGACTTCTGTGCGGTTTGGCGAAATAAATAAAAAAAAAAAAAACAAACAAAATAATAACAAAACGCATCCTGTTGCAAAAACTCAACACAATGAAAGGACATAAGGCAGAAGCTAGAGAACTACAGGATGCAACGCAGCATGACACGCGTTTGTTTGCCAAACAAACAGACAACAAAAACTTCATATTTACAAAGCGAAGTCTGCCACAAAAAAAAAAAAAAAAAACCAAACAAATTTCATTAAGCAAAAAACTGCCATCAGCAACACTTGCCAACAGTCGCCAAAGACTTCCTGGAATGTTCCTGCTATACTGCTATACTGCTCTTACTTCTTACACTCTGCCTCTGGCACTGTCTTCACTTTTGCTGTTGGTCGACAATAAGCAACTGGCGTCGACTTCTGTGTCGCCGTGCAAGACATAACTTAGCCAAATTAAGTTTTTCTACGCAAAATATATACAGGCAGCCGTCGCGTCTCATCGTCGTATCCCAAAATTGTTGCGTGACTCAAATGTTTTCATCATTTTTGGTAAAATAATAATTTTCCATATATATATATAATATGCTTTAGCTATTAAATTATACCACAACAGCAACACAGAAACTACAACAATAACAACAACAACTATATGAACTATGAGTAATGCCCTGGCAAAGGATTTTTTTCAGACGGCCTCCCCTTTAAGTGGCGGCATGTGTCACTTTTCCTACGCTGGGTGGGATATGGTTGTATCCAAAATGCCATGAAAAACTGAAATGTCAAGAAATTTGACAGCCAAATGATTGTTAGCCAATATGTTTTGTACAAGTTAGTGTAATGTACTGAAAATAAAGCAATTCAATTTATGCAAAACTACAAAAAAAAAACAAGGGAATTATGAAAAGTTCAGACAGCAGACTTTTGTATACTATAAAAAATTAAAATAAAATATTTCGAAAATAAAATACAAGAAAACATATATAAAATGTTTGTGTTTTTTTTTTTTGTAAATGTAAATTTCAAAGTGTATTAAGTATTAAAACAGTAGAAATTATATATTTTTTTTATATTGTTCATATACTTTGCATTTTATTAGAGTTAACAAACAAAAAAAAAAAAATAAAATACTTAAAAATTTATTACAAGTTGTTTGCGACGTCGGCCTTCTGCCGTTTTATGATGTTTTCAACACAAACCAATCAAGTTTATGGCCCAGTTTATTAAAATAAAATCTCGAAAGCAAATATTTAAATGCCTGCGAGGAACATAAGCTCAAGATATATGAGGCCCCCCCAATCAACCATTAACATGTTCACTAATTTTACGATCCATATTATAAACGTTTTCGGATTTCCCTCGATATTTTGATAATTTTTTTTTTTTCTTTTTTATCATATTTTTTTTTTTTGATTTTTGTTTCATTTTGCCATCAATTGCAAGTCTCAAGTTTTGACTTCAAAAGATAGAAAGAGAGAGAGAGAGAGAGTGAGAGACAGAGACTATAAATGTGATCAGGATGGGAACGTAGAGATCATAAAATTTTATGCGCAATTGGAAACAGTTAACAGCAAATTCTTCGATATACAAAAAGAAAATATCAATAGCTAATTTCAATACAAAAGCCGAACGGGGCTTTAAAGGTCTAAAGTGGCAAGAGAGACCACAGAGAGAGAGAGAGAGCAAAAGGAACTTGTCAACAATATTTTACGAGTAAATCGGGATTTTTGTCGTTGTTTTTTTTTTTATTTTTTTTTTGATCAAAATGTACGAAAAAGAAAAGGCTATAAAAATCGAAAATCGTTAAATCGCTAGCAACAATAACACCAATAACAACAACAACAAGCAAGAAGAGAGCAAGAAATATCAACAACAATGACGACGGCACCAGCTGCGCCACACGGAGGAGTCGCCACCAAATCGACGACAGCCATATTGAAAAGTCAACATGAAGACGATGACGATGTCGATGTCGATGTCGATGCCGATGCCGATGCTGATGCTTATGCCGATGACTATATGGCGATAGGGTCGGTAACAGAGGCAAAATGGAGTTGCCCCAGGGCCTACGACGGGCTACATGGAAAACCATAAACATAAATAATAATACAATATGTTTTATACGGCACGGTCAACTCTGTTGCTCGATCGCTTGCTTGCTTGCTTAGCTCTAGCTGAATTGATCTCAGATCTACATATGTATATATATACGCGTGTATATAAAGCCTCCAAAAATAAAATAAAAATATAAAAACATAAAAAAAAAAAATATTGAAATGCGCATATATTTAGGTATATTAAAACGAGACTCAAGTCGTCGCATTTAATTTATGATGTTTCCCCGCATTTCTGATTGTGCCCACAATACAAAAATTTTTTGATCGTTGTGCTATCAAGTCGAACGTTTTGTAAATGATCGATGATTGATTTGTTGCCTAGTCCCCTGCCTCTTCACCTTCTCCTACTGCTTGCTGCTACTGCCACTGCCTATACTTGCTGCCATTGAATTCTAAAATAACAAAAAATTACATGGCCTCTGCCCTGACCATACTTTGCATTAACGTGCAGCCCAAAACGGTAAACGGCAGCTGCAATTAAGTCGATACCTGACTCAAGAATAAGCAGTTGGCCCAAACTACAAAAAACACTCTCTTGGCTTTGACTTTGTGCCTCTGATGATGGCGATGGCGATGACGATGGCGTTGGTGATGTCTGATGGTGCTGGCTGGCCAGTAAAGATCTTTTAATATGGCGTCTGGCCATATGCGTTACAGACAGATCCTAATTTTGTTTATGCTATAGAGACGTCCCCGTAACAGTGCAAGCCAGCCTAACAAAACAACTGCTGCTGCTGTTGCTAACTCCAAACACGATACATGAACAGACCATAAAAAGGAAGCCCACAAAGTTTATGAATATGCAAGCGAGTCGGTTCGGGGCGTGGAGTTTCTAAATAGGAACAGACCCAAACAACTCCACAGACTATGCAACTTTCCACATGAACTTTAACAATTGCATCGGAGACTTACCAAAAAAGGCAGCCGGTAATAATCCTCAAAGCACAATGGGCTTAACAATTGTATATCTTAGTCATAAATACTTATAGCAATTATCTTTGTTATTGAATACAACTAAGTGCTTAATATATTTACTAAACTATCAACTAACTAGCTTCTATGCTAAGCTAAAACAATTTCACCAAGAATAACTAAAAAAAATACAAAAGAATATGAAAATATGCTTAGAAAATAGTATTTCCAGTAATTTTTTTTTATTAACAATTAAAGAAAGATGTGGTAGAAATTTATTAAAATAATTTATTTTATTTTTTTTTTTTAGGAAAAACTAATCAAATTTTTATTTATATATAAATATAATTTAAATAAAATATAAATAAATAATATTAAAATTGAATAATTGACCACTGTGCCAGACCTTGTGTGCTACTCATCTGGAACTCAATCTACAGTTTCCTTAGCAGCGCACTCCATTAACCAAATGTAGAAGTCCCACTTCATTTATTGTCTGATAAGTAAAGTGGATTTGGAGAACAGGACAACCACTTCAGCGTGAAGTGAAGCAGTGAAGCTCTTCCCAAAATAAAAAGGCATAATTTGCTGTCTTTTTTTGGTTTGATAAATGCTATCGTTGGCTTTTTTGGCAAATGTGCGGCGCCCCCATATCGTATCGTATCACATCACATCGCAACGCATCGCATCGTATGCCTGAAATCGAGCGATATTTTATAAATGATGTGCCGCATCCTGGCACCAAACAAATTACAACATGTTGGACCGTCATGCTGTGAAGCACATACACACACACACACATACACACACACACAGCAAAACAGACAATTGGAAAACACATTAAGGCAATCAAACAACCAAAAATTGAATTTGATAATGTGGTTGGCATAGGATGAGGTGATGGAAAACTAAAACCGATGTTCTCTAATGCCAATGGCCATAAATTTTCCAATGTTGCCAGTCGTCTCTTTTGTTGTTGTTGTAGTTGCTGCTGTTGCTTCTACTACTACTGCTGCCGTTGCTGTTGCTGTTACTGCTGCTGATGATGATGATGATGCTGAACACATAAAACCCTAAAAACCAATCGTCGTGTATATTTACGTACTTATGTACGTATCATCCAGCCAGTCACAGAGTGAGATTACATGCAACGCGCCACGAGATGATGAAGCAGCAAAATTCGAAAATGGACGTCAAACACGCAATCCATCCACAGACCTTACTCTCAATATCTCCCATTGTGTGTGTGTGCTTGTGTGTTTGTGGAGGGCGTTGCAATATGCTGCTGCTGTCTGCTGTCTGCTGTCTATGTGCGCCTGCAGCAGCTGCACCCAAGTGCTAATAATCTCATAGTTCTGCACAAACAATCAATATATATAAAAACTCATAGATACATTTTGCAATAGTTCTACTTGTAGTTGTAGTTATTGTAATAGAGAATAGAAATTTTTCATTTGTTATATTTTAAGGCTATAATCGCCGCATTAATATTTTATCTCTTGACATAAAAAAAATATAAATGATTATAGCACAAAATCCAGATATGACATTGCGTCAGGATAATGTTTAGGATGATCACGGAGGCAACCCTTTAGCCAATTGTTAAATTTCTTCAAATAAAATTTAGAGTTTTTCTATTTCTTAATCGTTGAACTTTTTTTTTGGACTTGGCTTTTTTTTTGCTATAGACTTTTTTAGCTTTAAATAAATAAAGATTTTATCCCCTACTCATTGTCAATTTCCTCATCATTCGCCTTTTCAATCTGTGACTTTCTCTGTCTCTCTCTCTCTATCTTTTCCTCTCATTGCCTGACGCCTGTCACATTGAGCGCTTTGGGGTCTTGTTGATTTTTCGCTTTTATCTTTTAATATGCACAAAATGGCGTGTCAAATGTTAACAATTTTTCAATCAATTCTCCCCTAAAACGTTTTTGCATAAGACAACAGGCAACGACAGCAGCAGCAGCAAGAAGAAAACGAAAACGAAAACTAAACGAGCTGAGTTTCTTTTGCCTCTAGCAACTGTCAGAGATTTAGGTTTTTGGTTAATCCATAAAATTTTGGAAACACGTCAGATGCGAATTTAACGCGTGCTGCGGGCTTCAAAAAAAAAACTTAACAAATGATTGACGAAAAGTTCGCTTAACAAAAATTTAGTTCACGTTTTGATTTTTTCATAAATAAAAAAAAAATAAAAAAAAATATTTAATATTTCAAATAAATTTGCATAAATTTAACACTCTTTATTTTAATATAGATAATTTAATATTAATTTTTCTTTAATTAAATGATAATCGTAAATTGAAAGTCAATGACAATATTAAGCAACGACAATAATCTATAATTATAGTCTAGTATAATATCAAAGTTTTGCTATTGATAATAATTCTTATTAATTTTCCTCCCTCAACAGTTTCTCAAAAGCATTCTCCAGCTGTTGCCCTGCTGCCCTGCCACATATGAGCACATATGAGTATCTTGGCTATTCATTGGCAATTAGACGCCCCACTTAGTCAGTCAAGCAGCTGTCGCACTTTCACCAAACACATTACAAGCATTTCCGCACTTCCAAGAAGCACAGCAACTACATCACGAGTAACTAGCTCATTAATAGCAATAAATGCTCAGCAACCACAACCAGAACAACAACAATTGGAATTCCAAGCACATACAGTGCAGAGCAGAGAGCATAGGAAACTCAGTATAGAATACAAACCAATGACAAATCCCAACCGCAAAACCACTTACGTGTCGTTGTCATCGTCAGTTGTGACATGGCTATAGATTTGGATTCAAACTTATGCCTGGAACTGAACCTGGACCAGGATGTGTGTTTCTGGGGGGATGTGACTGTCGATGTAAATATGGATATGGTGAATTTTGCCATTTGATGACGACGGCTGTCATGACGACCGACAATCCCTCGTCTAAGTCGCCTTATCCTTGTCTCAACCCCTCGTTAGCACAGCGTGTAAATCAGCCAAGTAGTTCTCACATTTTCACACACGCACGCAATTTTCCGACCACACACACACACACATACATCCCGTTAAGGGCAAAACGTAACGCCCCCTTGTAGCACTTGCCACAGATGCTGAGCGCCATTTTGTGTGTTGAGTGGATTTACGAGGATATGGTTATGGATATATATATATATATGGATGGAGGATGAGCATAAGGATAAATATACTATATGTAAGCATAAGTATAAGGATGAGCATGAACATGAGAATGACGTTGCGGCAACATTTGTGGTTAAGTATCGACTACACGTCGCCCATTGACATGCCACACATATTCGCATGATAAATGCCTTTTAATAATAAAAAAAAAAAATATAAATGGTTTTATATAACATTTCGAAGTGATTCACAGATAATCGTCAGCATATTTCTATGTTATGTCTCATCCCAATCGCCATCTGGCTATTTTGCACCTCTGTCTTTCCAAACTAATATTTCAGTCAGTCATATCATAAAAATAAGAAAATTATATTAAATTATAAATAATAATATATAAATATTTAAATCAATGCAAATTACATAATAATAATATTGAAATATTTTAACGTAATTATAATCAAAATCTTAATGATAAAAAAAAAAAAACATAATAATATAATCAAAAAATGCAGTAAAACTGAAAATAAATGAAGGGATTCTGAGTTAGTCTTTGCCTGATTTGTGGTTAGACCTTCCATAAGAACTTATTTAATACTGGCAACTCTAATATGGTTTATTTAATGGTCAGTATGTAGCCAAAGAAGAAGAACAACAAGAAGAAGAAGAATATGAAGCATTTCTTGATTGCTTTTTTTTTTGCCGGCAAATTGCTCCATTTCATTTTTTCTTTTTTCTGTTTGTTGCTTTTTGAAAAGCTTTTGTCCGAAATATTCGCGCAAATATCTTTATTGCCAAGCATTTCCAGCTAAGAAACAGTCTAAAAACAATCTAAAAAAAAAAAAAAAAAAATAAGAAAACCAACAAAAAAAAAAAGAAGAAGGTTCAATAAAGCTTGTTCGGCCATGCTGAATTCCAGGCATCATTAAGCAAAGCAACACTCGGATACATAAGGGTCTTACCTACCATACCCTGCGTTTCCCCTTTTGCCAAACCTTTTACTTCCATTCCCATTCCCGCTTTTCGCTTAACGCAATTGAGAGCCAACTGGCTCGTTGCAGCGAACTGGTCAAATCGGGACCTAAGATCGGGATAGGTTACGGGCTCGGGTGGAGCGGGGGTAATGTTGTTGTTGTTGTTGTCGTGCCTGCAGCTTTCTACCTGCGACGCATTTATTAAACACGATCGGCGGGCATCGGTTGCTCCATCCATAGCCACAACACGTTTGGCTACAACTTCACTTGATTGGAGCTGGAATTGGTACTGGGACTGAGACTGAGACAGCGACTGGGACTGGGACTTGGCTTTGTGGTTGCGGACTGGGGGCTGGGGACTGCACTTAGGCGTTTACCTGCTGGGACCTGGGACCTGGCATTGGAGCTACGCGTGCAGCAAGCAAACGCGAAAACGTTAATTAAGATTATGAAGTCATAAGAGCTGCATGTATGTATATGTGTGAGTATAAGTTGTATGCATGTTTGTATGTGAATCCTTCTTAGTCAGGGCTCTGGCTCTATATAACTATGGGTCTGGTTTGCTTTTTGAGACCTTGGACCGGTTTTTAGCTGCTGGCCAACCAAGCTGCACGATCTTCACGCGAGTTGATTTTTAAGTCAACAACTTGATTTTCCAGCAATAACAAGATTAAATTATTTAATTTTTTGCCTCATTTGGGGCCCCATGGAGCTAAGTGCCAAAGAAACTGGCAACGCAACGCAAAACGCAAAACGATGAGCGTATAACGTAGAATTGTATGGAATTGAGAAGAATTGAGAACTAAGAACTGGCTGAATAGGCCGCTCTTTGATTTGCTAAAACGAGCGCCAAAGTCATGGAGTCGTCTGAAATCAACTTGAACTTCCTAATGGCGTATTATAATTACGTGCCTGGTTTGGCTCCAACTAAGAAATAAAGGGAAAACGCATGAATAGGCAGACAGTGGACAGGGGAAAAGGGTAACAGTGAACAGTGAACAGTGAACAGTGAACGTTCCTGTCGCAGCTTAAGTGGCTTTTAATGCTAATGTATCGGTCAGGTCTATGTCTTAGCATTTATGGCTAAGGCAACTTTGGTGAATATCGAGATCGCCTTTAGGCCATGTTAATGAAGTGCAACCAGAGTCGCAGCTAAGAGCCTTTAGCAATTTACAGCAGTCTTACAATCAAATGACTTCTCATCATCAGAGTTCTGAGTTCTGCCTTTTATGGTCGTCCGGTCGCATGGCAGTTTAATTATGATAAAGTTGTAAAAATGCCCGATCGATGGGCAATCTTTATGCTAACGTTGCCAACATTCTCGATGTAAGGGTAGATGAAACGGCTAAAACGTGCTGCTGCTGCTGGTGCTGCTGCTTCTTTCAAATTAGCCAAAATTATATGCCAATGTCTGGCTAATATATTCATAATTCAGTCGACACGCAAACGCAGTTATTAATTAGTCATATCCCCAAAACTATAACTAAAGAAACATGCGTATTGGTTGCCAAGCATTGGCATTTAACCCTCTTCAAAAAATAAGGTTTCTTCAACTTACGCCTACGCCTACGCTTACGCCCACACCCATATCCAAATAAAGCAACCGCTACAAATGGCGTCCCGCTAAACGTTGCCATGCGCTTCCGTTTCGTGTTTCGGACGGCCATGTTGGCTATTTGTAGGGATCGAAACTGAGAGCTAGTTAGGGATAGTTTTAATTACCAGACGGAAGGCAATGAAGCAATGCGACAGCAGCTAACAATAATTAGGCGTCAGAGAGTGCGGAGAGACGACATTAACGAGACCCACTTTCCACTTTCCACTTTTCACTCTATGTTCAGCTAATGAAAATATAACTAAAGAGTATTGTGCCCTTATATCTACCCTTTTTACTCTTTTTACTCCTTCCTTTGCTTTACCCTTATACCTTGTCCAATGAATTATGCAGCGCCAAGCGAATATTAATTACAGTTGTCTCTTTCTCGCATTGCGTGCTTATGAACAAGCATTTTCTATGCCCAACGGGCCAAGTTTGTTGTATCATTCAATTTGTTGGCTTCTTTTTGCCCGTCGTCATCGCCCACTCTGATGGGAACCGAACAGTCAAGTCACAGTCATAGCCACAGCCATAGCCATATTCATAGCTACAATCAACCTTCCCCCCCACTGGTGGGCGTTGCGTCTGGGCGTGAGCGTTTTCCGCCTAGCCGCAATTTCAAAGTTTAAATTTTCAACTTAACCTTTGAGCTTTTCCGTTTTGCCATGTGGGCTGCTCCACTCCACACCATGCCATACCATACCACACCACATCACTCGATGTCCCAGACCCAACCCGACCCCGACAGCCCGACTATATGGCCCACAGGGGCTTGGCCAGTCGATTGGTGGACGTTGAGCATTTTGCAACCTCTATTTGATTTTCATTTTTCTAATTGAATGGAAAATTTACCAGCTGTTGAAATAATGGCGCTTGTTGTGTGATTTAAAGACGTTAAGGGGTTTCCGTTTTTGTGATGGCCAGCGCAAATTTTAAATCGATATTGACTGCCAAGAGGCCTACATGTGTTAAATTTATTTAACATTGATATCGTAGTAGTTGATAGTTGGCAAAACAACAAATTAGTTCACAAGACTAAGATTGTATTTAAATATTTATTGTATTATAAATATTTACATTATTATGCGAATTTATTATTGCTTATAAGTGTCTATAAATTATATAGGATATGGATATAATATTGAAATGCTAAGTATAAAATTATTTTTTATTTATATTAGAAAAGTCTAGATCCTATATAATCAATTGTCGAATCTAATTTTAATCTATTAATTATTTAATAAAAAAAATTCAACAAGACTTTCAATAATTTTAGTATAAAGAAACACAGTTATTTTTAAATTTAGATACATAGAAAAGTTTGAAAGGTTTCCCGTGCTGATAAACTGTACTTTTCATATGATAATTAACGTACAAACTCAAAGCATTATTGTTGCTACTAAACAATTTCATGCGTCCATGGACAGACAAGCTAAAAACTCAGTACTAAGTATACAAACACCCTCCAAAATAAACCCCTATAAGCATGTATGTATGCGTATGCATATATCGTTGTGTTAGTATAGTATAATCACAATTATAATAACATATATTTAAGCTAATAACTGAATTAATTAAAATCTCATTTTAACAGCACAAACAGAGGAAATGGAAATGGAAATACAAAAAATAACTGAAAATGGAAGTTGATGTGGAAATGAATATTGTGAGTGAGAAACCTGAATATATACGAGTATAAATGAATGTCTATAGAAATAGAAATAGAAATAGAAATGTGAATGAGAATGAGAAAAAAATAAAAAACTGGAAACTCGAATAACTATTGCAAAGCAACTGAAATTGTTCGGGTTGCTCGGCTAATTAATTTCAGCCCTGGTAAAAATATAACACACGGACATTACCAGAAAAGGCCGTAATTAAAAGTCCGAAGGCAGCAAGAAACACAACTTTTACGACACTTGATTAGGGTCAACACAATATTTCGGTTAGGAGCTACAATAGCTGTTGAAAATGAGCGAAATGAGCAAACAATATGCAACAACAGCTGCTATCTCGCTCGCACAACACAAACATACATAGTTGAGTACCCAGGATCAGGGTACTCAACACCAACACCAACAGTTGCCCAGTTCCTGAGCCTAATTAATTCAATCTGTGCACTTACACGCTTATCAAAATGACGGTACTACCAGTGAAGGCAACAACCCAAAACATCAAACTCAAACCCAAAATTCAAACCCGAAACCAAAAGGTAAAATGCCGACTAACCAATCCAAGCTGAAGAGAGCAGGAGCACCAGGAGCAGCAGAAGCAGGAGACGCATTGAGGGCGTTGTTTTTGCCATGATTTTTAATTAACTTGAAATCAACCCAACAGGCTGCAGTGGTGGGTGGGGATTGTGGTTGCTTTAAGTGGAATGAAGTGGACAGCGGGAACATTCTGCTTTCTCTCTTTCTCTCTCACTTACTGAGTCTCTTCTCTGGGTTTCTGTGCATAATTTGATTACGGCTTATCGCAAGCGCCGGATCTTGTTTAGCTCGTTACGTGCAAGCCGTGACATTTTCACGCAATTGTTGTGTTTGTGTTTTCTCTGCCTCTGCCTTGTAGTAGCTATAAACTGAGGCATGGAAGTCCAGGGACGACAGAGCAGAGCGGTGGATATCTGACGATAGCTTGGGTTCTGTAAGTTCTGTGGCTCTGCCCATTTTCGCCAAGTTTATTTACACACGCTGGCGTCAGATAATAAATTGCCCAAGCCCAACCCGGGACTATAGACTGTGGACCGGGGGAGTGGGGAACCGGGGACCAGGGTACAGGCACACCCACGCACTTTACGTCGTTGACTACGTTGGCTACGGCAAATGAACAACAAACAGCCACAAGGATAATAAAACGATTTCCGCAACGTGCCATAAAATCCCTCGAGCAATTCAATTCAATCTACGCCATGGTGTGAGCAACAAACTCAACCTCCAAACTTTGTCAAAACCCCCCAACCCCCCAAAAGCAAGTCTCTGGCCTAAGCCAGTCTGGGCGTAGCAGCTTTTTGTTGGCATCTTCTTGCCACACCGTTTGCCATTTGATCCTTACAGCGTTCAATTTGTAGTAAAAACACGCGCGTTTTTATTATTCCATCAGGGCAAGGGCAGACTAAGAGGAGCAGCCACAGCCACAATAACATCAACAACAACAACAACAACTGATTGTTGAGGGGTTGAAAACACAGACACTGAGACGGACAGACACTCCCCTGTGTGCCATCAGCAAATTAGAAACGTTTAGAGAGACCTAAGGGTTGCCCGCATCAGGCAATGGCGTTAAGTACGATGAGTATTACGATGATGAGCATGATGACGACGAAGTGATGATGATGATGACGACGACAATGGCGCTGGGTGTTTAGTCTGGGGCTGTTTTCTGTTTTCTCTATTGCTCTTTCTCTTTCTCTCTGTCTCTCTGTGTGTGTGTTATTTTAGGTTTAAACCCTTACCCATACTTACATGTAGACTACATAAGGCCATGGCCATATTGGCAGGCAAGCGCATAAACCGTAAAAAGCGAAAAACGCTTTATTGAATTAAATTTTAATTGAAGGACATGCGCGTGAATATATTTAACAAACGAACGCATTGTAACGCTACTTTCATACTTACATCAACATGAGGGTGGATGTAATAGCACGACACAGCGGCAATACACTGTGGATTGCAGACTGTGACAATCGAATGTCTGCGTTAGATAAGATATTTATTATCATTGGGATAATTTTATAGACTTTCACTTGAAATTTCAATTAAACAATAAACAGAAATTCGTTAAATTATAAATATATTATTGAGAATATCTGTATATTATTGTGAATTTATATTTATATAAATTAAAATAAATCAAAAATTCAATTTAAAATTTCTTTAATACAATTTTTAGAATTTTTTTATATTTTATTTTATTTATATATATAAATATTTAATTTAAATATATCAATAATTTATTTAACATTTTTTTTTATAGAATTTTAAGAATTTTTTTATTTTATTTATATATATAAAAATTTAATTTAAATATATCAATAATTTATTTAACAATTTTTTTTATAGAATATTAAATATATTTTTTTATTATTTTTTGAATATATATAAATATAATATTTAATTTAAATAAATAAATAATTTATTTTAGAAGTTTGTCTACTGAATAATTTTTTTATTTAATTTTTTTTTTTAATAAATAAATATTTAATTTAAATATATCAATAAATTTTCATTTAAATATATCAATAAATTGTTCAACATTTTATTTTATAGAATTTTAAGAATTTTTTTTATTTTATTTATATATATAAAAATTTAATTTAAATATGTCAATAATTTTTTTAACATTTTTTTTTATAGAATATTAAATATTTTTTTTTATTATTTTTTGAATATATATAAATATAATATTTAATTTAAATAAATCAATAATTTATTTTAGAAGTTTGTCTACTGAATAATTTTTTTATTTAATTTTTTTTTTTTTAAATAAATAAATATTTCATTTAAATATATCAATAATTTATTCAATATTTTCTTTTATAGAATTTTTTCATTTTATTTTATTTAATATATATATATATATATATATATATATATATATATATATTTTATATATACGTATATATATGAATATTTAATTTAAATAAATCAATAATTTATTTTTACAATTTTATCTATAAAATATCTATTAAAATTTTAAGCATATTTCTATGCGTTGAGAAAATTAAAAATAATTGTAGAAAATAATGCACAGTGAGGGGCAAGTAGAACACACACATGTCTGTAAGAGCAGTTAGACACGGCTTGGCTCTTACGTGTAAAATTGTTGTTGTCTGTCGCACTATATTGCATTAACAACTGTATAGACTCCATATAGGGCAAAGTTATGAGCACTAACAGCATTCGGAAGAGAAGAGAACGGCAACACGATCACGTTAAAACATAATTATGAATGATTATGCGCATGATGATCATGTTGACCAAACAGTAGAGACACAGCGACACAGAGAGTAAGAGAGTAAGAAGTACATGCAACTCTCACGCATTGGACTAGATTGAAGGCAATAGTTGGACGATCTTGTTGATTAGCTGTCACTATTGACAGCCGCTGGCTGCCGATTGATGACAATTATTTTATTGTCAGCGGCAAAATATGGACGCCAATTGTTGACATTAACAATGATGACGATGACGGCGATGGCGATGGCGATGGTTACGACGGTGACGGCAACGACATGCCAACAACTTGTTGGGGGCCACATTTTTGCTGGACGGCCATGTTGGGTGACCGTTTTACAAGTGGCAACATATTTTAGCCATCATTTACTGCTGCTGCTGCTGCTGTTGCAGTTGTTGCTAATGCTATTTTTTTTTTGTGGCCCGGGCCACCCAAAGCGCCAATTGTCATTGACGTTGTCATTGTCGTTGTAGATCACAACAATTGAGCCGCCTCTAAAAGGTAACCGAGAGTCAAAAGACAAGTCAAAGATCTATGGCACAATCCGCTTAACAGGCTAACAGGCAGTCAAAATCATTGGGCCAGGATATGCGTCTAAATATTTACAGGATAACATAACAACAGTTACAATAATGACAATAACAAAAACTATTGGCCAGGTTCATTGCGGCACTTCAAAAGTAAGCCAAAACAGTTACAGATACAGATAGAAAAGCAGGGGACACTATTTTGTCAACTCACAAATTGCCTGTGCATTGGCTCATCCTTTTGTTATCCTGTTATCCTTATTTATGGGGTGCACACACACACACACACACACACACACGCACAGATCTAAAAACTACCGCCGGCCACCCGCATGCAGCAGCGTGAGAATATTTCCTTCCCAGAATTTTAATAGACTCAACTCTCTGGCGCTACAACAGCTCACGAACGTGAGCTCCAGACATTGCAACGGATTGAGATTTAGCTTGTGAACAGAATTGAATGAGAATGCGAATGCGAATGCGAGAAGAGCTAAAGATTGAGATTGAGCACATTTATGGCGCATGGCGTTCAGCTGTAAACTTTGGCAGCAACATCATCTCGCTTAAATGGACTTCAATGCGGCATTTATGATTTGCCGGGCCATAAATGGCCAACAGCATGATCTGTGTGATCTGTGCAAGCGGCCTGTTTATATTTTTTTATTATTATTTTTTTATATTTTTATTTTTTTTTTATAGGTATAGTAAGTAAGTAACACTATCAAGCAGACTTCATCAGTTGGCTAATGCAATTGATGGATATTATGGTGACTAGAAAGGTTTGAAAGGGTTGATGAAAGGGGCAGCAATAATAGGAGTTGGAGATATACTGCCATTGCTCTGGCGTCAATTTCACTTGGACCATTTCCTTTTTTTGGGGCCTGAAGCATCTGTTAAGCATCTCGTGTCAGAAGGTAATCAAAATTATTACACTCAACTTACAGCTTAAAGAAAATAATGCCCCACCGAAAACAAGAGCCAAAAACGGCCACAAAACAGCAACGCCCCCAAAACAAAAAAAAAACGCCAAGTTTACTGTGTGCTGTACGTTGAACGTTAAATGAATATTACAAGCGTTTACAACAGATAAACTCAACTGTCAAATACCTGTTCCTCCAGGGAAAATATTTAAAATAAATTTTATCCTATGATATTTACTGTAAAAAAATAATTATTATAGCAGACTTTGCAAATTATTAGAACTTGGCGAGTGCGTGCATACCCTAGTGCAGATAAATAGGTGCGGGTATACAAATTAAAACCTTAGCCGAAAAACCAAACAACACCCAATAACGTCACGCGCTGGCGATTCGACAAAAACGTGGAAGTTGCAGCTTGAGGAGCTTGGATATTGAAGTTTGAGGTTCGAGGTTTGAGGTTTGAGGTTGAGATTGTGGATTGTGGAAGAGTTTCAAAGACTGACGTAGACTGTGATTGCATGACAGGAGGCCGGCAGGAGGCGCAGGACATGCCCCTATAATAATAATAACACAGCACTTGAGTATTATGGCCAAAAAGTAAAGGCTGCTGATGTGATGATGATGATGATTATAATGGAATCAAGCGACCGGCCAGCCAGGCCAACAAAAACTGCCACACAGAGCTAATAAAGCAACAAATTTTCATTTCTCAATAACAGCACAAGTTTTGCTGTTGTTGTTGTTGTTGTTGTTGTGCGGAATTTCAACTTATTAACCTTATGAAAAATGGAAAATCAACAAGTGCTGAACAACTGCCTGCAATTAGCTTGATTGGATTATGTTGCACAAAATTGTTGCAGAGTATTATTTTTTGGTGCAAGTAGTTAAAACCTTGGATCATTTTAAGTTGAACTTAAATTAACTTTTCGTTTATCCAGGAAATTATCTTTTATAATTAAGAAACTTAATATATATGAAATAATTAGTTTTTATTATTTTTTTTTGTTTTTTTTTTTTGCAGTCACTAAACGATTTTTGTAGTTTTTCATTTCTAGAATGATTCATTTTTCAGTTCTGTTTATACATTTTTCTTATATTTAAGACATGTTCATGGCTTTTAACACTAAAAATAGATACAAGTTTACAAATACAAATTTATATTGCAGTCACGACCAAAAAGAAAAGTAAATTCTTGTCAAAACAGAAATGTTTTTAACTAATTAGCTTAAATTTCATTGATTAGTAAGTCACGTGGGCTTAAAACTTAAAGATTTATATGACAACGATGCTAAAAAAATAAATTTAAAAATTGATTTCAAATAAAAATAGAAATGTTTTAGGCGTGAGTGAACCAGTTAATGTTTCTTTATGCACTTAACAAGTTTCAAGCTCATAAAAAACAAAAAAACAAAATGAAACTCAATATAATAAAATATAAAAAAAAAATAAATTTTAATTTAATTTCGAAAGTATAATAAAATATAAAAATATATTTGAATATTAGTTACTTAATATTTAATTATTAAAATAATTTATTTTTGCATTTTTAATTTTAAAATAAAAATAAACTGAAACTAAGCAAAATTTCTATAAAAATAAAATTTCAATAATTCAAAATTATTTATAATTCATTCTACAAATATTTAGATTTTTTTTTTCTTCATATTTAAAAAATAAACTCAAAGTGTCATAAATCATATAAGAAATTCATTTAAATTGCGCTAAATGGAAAATTTGTAAAGCCATTTAAAAAAAAAAAAAAAAAAAAAAAAGATTCAATTATATATCGCAATAATTCCACGAAACGCTCATCAGGCAGGCAGCTGGAATTCATCCACATACTGTGCTAGCATCCTCGGCAATCGACTTTGGCTGCACAAAAGTAAGTTATTTCCTGGCGCTGTGATTTTGCCAGCCCCTAGCCCCTCTGGCAACTAACCCCTATACTTGGTCGCAGTCCCGGTCTTGGTCCCGGTCTCTGTTCCTGTCCCTGACTCTGTCCCTTGCATGGCGGTCAGAAGGTAAACGTAGTGCAAGCAAACATGAAACGTGAATGGGCGGGACAAGCAACATGAACGTGAATATGAATGTGAATGTGAATGTGAATGTGAATACGAATGTGAACGATACCAAAGTCTAAATATGAATACTGAATCCCAATGGTAGGGAGAACAACATGGCCAATTTTAGAAATGAATGCAGCAGACAATCCGCAGACTATCATATACAGCAATACAGCATTGAGCATCCCGAGGCAATAGTTATAAGTAAGTCCAAAGACTTGGAAAGTGAGTACCAAGTGCATTGAAGCATTCTCCATAAATGGCCAAAAGAAACTCTTTGGCTCCTAAGTAAGTTATAAATAATAACTGGCATGTTGTAAATCAAAATTATCAGTTAGCGTTCTTGTGGCTGAATGTTGCACTGCGTAGCAATTGTTCAACTTGTTCGAATTGTTCTTTTTTGCTGTTGCTGTTGCTGTTCTTTGGCCATGGCTGCGTTTTGTGTCTGGGCCAAAATGGCAGACAAACTGGCTAACAAACAGTCTGGACTGTAAATTCAAATTATGGCCAAGTTATACTACGCTGAGCAGCATCTGCGACTGCGACTGTGTCTGTGTTTGAGCTGATTGCAGGTCTAGATGCGACTGCAATTATGTGGCAAGTTTTGCAGTGGCCTCAGGTGATAATAGTTAGGGGCAAGGGAACGTTTAGCTGTGCCACCAGACAAAATACATAGGCTGATGCGTTTCTTATTGCATTTTAAGTGGCACGCGGTAGGGGGAACCACGGAGCTTATGTGTTTGAAGTTTTATTCAATTGTTGAATTTTGAGCGATTGATCAAGACAGAGTTCTAGCTATATGTTATGTATATGAGCTCATGAAATGAGTCAAATGTTGATTTTATATATATTCGTTTATTTTTTGTTAGTTGTTGTTGTTGTTGTTATTGCAGTTGTTGCCATGTTTCGCATGCAATTGAGCCATGTTCGATTAATCTCTTTGATTTATGCTCACGTGCGCCGACAACCACACAAAAAAAATGAAACACCAACACTAACAAATGTCGCCTGTCTGCGCCTTGCTGTATGCCCCCAGCTCCCTCCCTGTGTCTATATAGACACAGCCCAATGTATATTAAAGCGACTTTAATTGGCGTTTATTGTGAGAGACGAGACGCCTGACTGTGCCGGTGAGGCATAAAACAGCGTCCCCAACTGTGGCTCAACTTTAGCTCAGCTCAGCAGAGCTCCGATCGGATCAGATTGTCGGATTGTCATGGCTAGGCCAGGCCCCTTTTTTTTTAGATGATTCAACTGCATTAAGAAACAGCAAAAAAAAATAAATAAAATAAAATACAAATAAATATAAAATAAAATAATAATAAATATTACTCGTCAAAAGTTATGTGCCATAAGTTACGCTGTAAAGAAAAAAAAACTTAGCAAAATTTCTGTTGCTCTTATGCCTATTATACCCATTTATCTAATGTTTTATATTTCTAGAATATAACAAGTTAACAAAACTAATAACAACATTGAGTTTTTTTTGCTGAGAATGAGGCTGAAGCTGTGGCTTTTTTTTTGGCGGCAACTTTGCAGCCATAGAGCATATGAGATTTCAACACTGCTGCAGCTCCTTGACTTGCACTATGAAACTTGAAATAGCACTGTTGCTGGCATCCTGCTATCCTAAAGCTGACTTCACAGTCGTCGTCGCAATCGTTGTTGTTGTTGTTGTTGTCATCATCGACTTGTACAAATGTTGTGCCATTCGAACTTGCTTCTTCCAGCGGAGTTTTGTTATGGAATTATGAAGCCATAAATATGAAATTCAGCACATTTATTAGCGTTGTCAAATGTCGTGCCCCAAGTTGTTTTGTGGTTGTTAGTATACGAGGTTGTTATTTCTCTTCTACTTCTTCTTGTTGTTGTCGTTGTTGTTATCATTAGTGTTGCTTATTTCTGTTTCAGTCGCGTTGCTGTTGCTGTTGTTGCTGTTATATCGTTCTAGCTAATGGCCACTGCCTTGGGTTAGTTAATAGAGCTACGCTACTAAGTAGTAACTATTTTCTATTTCTTGACTAAGTTCTAAGCCTTAGCTTGTAGCCGTAGCACAACTTGCTTCATGGGTAGAGAGAGAGAGAGTTCATATACTTGACTCTTTGCTTGTATCTACACAGTAAACATTTTTTTTTTTTTTTTTTTTTTTCGTTAGTTGACATCAAATTTATTGTGTGTAATTTGTGTGCTGTGAAAATAAATTGTTGCCAGTTAATATTTAAGCATTGGGGAGGCAAAATAGCAACAAAAAAAACTAACTTTTATTGCGTTAGTTTTGTATAAATAATCGTATATGATTATACTAAAAATATATTAGATAATTAATCAAATATTTCAATTTTTTTTTTTTTAAAAGTTTATCAAGTTCACAAAATTTCTCTATCAATACTATTTACGCCCACAGTTAGGCAACATCTTAAAAAACAATGGCGGCAAATGAAAATAAATTAAATTAATTAACATATTTCGTTGAGATTCCATTTTGTCGGAATTTATTTCATTTTGAGAAAATTGTTTGAAGCATAACAAAAAAAAAATAAAAAGCAAGAAAAAACACTTTCTCTTAATGATGATCTATTGCGCGTTCACAGCGCATTAAGTGAAATTGGTAACTCCTACGCAATGGAATCTGCTGCACTAATAATAATAATAATAATAATAAATTATTTCCATCGTAATGCAATAATTAGAAGCATATATATATGTATGTAGGTTTAAATGTACATGCATAGACATGTTCATAGTTAGTTATTATAACGTCAACTGCCCGCATTCCATGCCCAAAAATTCCATAACTCCCTCCCATAAGTAGTTGCTGTAAGCAAGCAACCAAGACATTGTCCAACTGCTGCTACTAAGCTAAGTAAATGCTGCACAGTGGGCAGAAATTATTTTAAATATATAAAATATATAATATATATATATATAAAATATTTTTAAAAATTTTTTTTCACATTTAAATAAACAAAAAAAAAAAATATTAATATTTTTTTAATCAGTTTTAAAACACGCAGTGGGCAGAAATTATTTTCAATATATATAAAATATTTTTACATTTTTTTTCACATTTAAACAAAAACAATATTAATTTGTTTTTAAATATTTTTTTTCAAAATCAATTTTAAAACACAAAAATTTTTAAATATATATATAAATTTATTTTAAATATATATAAAATATTTTTAAAATTTTTTTTTAACATTTAAATAAAAAAAAAATATTAATTTATTTTTAAATATTTTTTACATTTTTTTTCACATTTAAATAAAAAAAATATTAATTTATTTTTAAATATTTTTTTAACAAAATCAATTTTAAAACACAAAAATTTTTAAATATATATAAAATTATTTTAAATATATATAAAATATATTTTAATTTTTTTTTTACATTTTACATTTAAATACAAAAAAAAATATTAATTTACTTTTAAATATTTTTTTTCAAAATCAATTTTAAAACACACAGTGGGCACAATTATTTTAAATATAAACAAAATATTTTTAAATTTTTTTTTTAAATTTTTTTCACAAAAAAAAAATATTTATTTATTTTTAAATAATATATTTTTTTTTTAAATCAGTTTTCACAATCTGTGCGCACTGTGCACACTGTGATCAGTCGTTACAAGCTAACCAACAGTTCTTTATGGCCAATTAAAGCAAAAGTTTGCCATCAGACATAAATTGAAAATGATAAAAAAGAAAGAACAAAAACAATATTGAAACTTTTAATATTTGTTAATGAAGCGCAGAGACAAAAGCCCGCACATTGTGTATGCTGAGATCAAGAGATGCGTAGAAGCTGCAAAACTGTTTGTCTGAGAATTAAAACTTATGAATTCTCTCATTCACAGTCTCAGACTGAGTGGCAGAGAGCGGGGAGGGGTGGGGGAAATGCAGACGGTCAGCAATTGATTGAAATCAAAGTGTAAATTGAGCTGAGCTTGGCGCATTGCAATTATCACAGCACAATGCCGATGCCCGTTGCCAATCAACAATAACAGCAGCAGCAGCAGCAGCAGCAGCAATATAGAAAATGGCTGCAGTTAATTGTCTGAACAAGAAGATGCGATAGCTCAGACTAATGGCAACATGCATCTTGTTGTTGTTGTTGTTGCTGTTGCATGTTCATAACTCTGACTGCGCTTTGATGCTGTCAGTCTGCTGCCATTGCCATTGCCGTTGCCGTTGCAGTTGCAGTTACAGTAGCAGTGGCAGTTGCGCTTCATTAAGTTAATTAAACACGCCACAATTGGAGCTGCGATCATCATTAAAAAAAAAATGAAAAAAAATTGAAAAAAAAAAAAAAAAGTAAATTGAAGCAAACGCTGACCAATAAAGTTGTAGCCCATTAGCGCTATATCGGCCAGCAAGCAATCGCATATCAAAGATCAACCATCATGCAGACACAGACACATGAATGAACCACTGTGCCAACAGCCACCAACCAACCAACCAACCAACCACCAAACACAATAGTAGCATAAGCAACCACTGACCAACAGCAGCAACTAAGCAAACATACAATGCGCTGCTACTGCTGCTGCTGCTGCTTTTGTTGCTGGCTAATTAACTCAATTGTGCGAAATGTAGACACGTAACTGAAAATCAGCTTAAATCAACTAACAGCTACGACTACTACTACCCCCACCCCACTACAGCTGCTCTCTTGCCAAACCTTTGACTGATATGTATGTGTGTTACACTTTTCAAACTGCATCATTAAAGGCAATTAGAGGCGAAAACGAATTAAAATTGACTCTTTGTGACTTTAACTCTTGTCTAATTGTATTTCTCTGCTGTTGTTATTATTATTATTGTTGTTGTTGTTGTTGTTGTTATAGCAATGCATTTGATTTAACTAGTCCCACACTTGGCAATGGCGTTAATTAATTGCATTTAACCAAAGCAACAATTACAACTACAGCAACTGCATTTGGCCGGATTATCAAAGACTGCAAACGCAATTGCGTGCTCAACACTTTTTTGATAGACAATGCGAATTGTTTATTTGTTTTATAATTATTTCTTGTTGTTGTTGTTGTTATTGTTGTTTAGTTACCACTTTAGTTTATAGCCAATTGTAAGTCATAACAATGGCATTTCTCTATAAAACAAAAACTTTGAGTCTGTCTCTCTCTCAGGCATTTAACATTGTTACTTGAAGTTGAAGCGATTTTGCGGAAACCGACAGCTAAACGGAATGCGACGTACTATAAGAATTTGAAAGTTTTTTGTATTGTATTATATTTTTTCTTTCTTGCTTGCTTTGTTTTTCAATCAGAGAAAAAAAAAAAAAACAACACAAAAGCTTCATAAATTTATGTATGTTTTTTATACGCAAAAAAAAAACAAGCTCATAAAGAAATTTTAATTTAATTATAAAAAATGCATAGTATATTATTTAGAATTTTTAAAAATTAAATAAATAAATGAAAAATATTCATAAATAATATTTAAAAAATAATTTAAGCTATATATTCAACAAATCAATTTTCAAATATATTTATTTAATTTATTTATTTATTTAAAAAAAAAAAATTTCTTACAATACAAAATTGCTTTTTCTTTGGCAATGAAATTTTTGTAAAAATTTAAAACTGTTTAAAAATAATAAAATAAATAAATTAAAAATATATTCATAAATAATATTTGAAAAATTTTCATAAATAATATTTGAAAAATATTCGTAATTAATATTTTAAAAATAATTTAAGCTATTGTTCAACAAATAAATTTTCAAATATATTTAAAAAAAAATAAAAGTTCCTTTGATATAAAATTGTTTTTTCTTTGGCAATGAAATTTTTAAAAAAAAATGTAAAACAAATTAAAAATAAAAAAAATAAATAACTAAAAGAAAAATATTCATAATTAATATTTGAAAAATAATTTCATCAAATGAATACTCAAATATATTTTTAGAATATTTTTTTTTATAAAATAAAATTGCTTTTTTCTTTGGCAATAAAATTTGAAAAAAAAAATTTAAAACAAATTAAAAATTAAAAAAATAAATAACTAAAAGAAAAATATTCATAATTAATATTTGAACAATAATTTAAGCTATATATTCATCAAATATATTTTCAAATATATTAAAAGAAAAAAAATTCTTACAATATAAAATTGTTCTTTCTTTGGCAATAAAATTTTTAAAAAAAATTTAAAACTAGTTAAAAATTGAGAAAAGAAAAATAAATAAATAAATGAAAAATATTCATAAATAATATTTGAAAAATTATTTAAGCTATATATGCAACAACTGAAGACTCAAATATATTTTTAGAATATTTTTTTTTATAAAATAAAATTGCTTTTTTTCTTTGAAATGAAATTTAAAAAAAAAAATTTAAAACTACTTAAAAATAAATAAAAAAATTATTGAAATTTATTTTTCCCTTATCACTGCAAAATAATTTTTAGCAATTAATAAATTTTTCAAGCATAAAATGATTATAGTAAAATATTTATAAACTGCAACTAAAATCAAATATTTGTAACTAAGAAACAATTAAAATGTTGTTAGCAGACAAAGAGTTAAGTTAAGTTAAGTTTTAATTGCAATTGATGTCATTATAATTGTTCAAGTCATTAAGTATTAAATATAGAAATGCAGTAGAAACATTATTTGAAAATACTAATAAAATATTGATAATGATTTTATATGGGAACACAAATGAGCTGGAAATGTATCATATATTAAATGATAGCCTAACACTGATATTTTCTATATGTTTTAGCTTTTAATTATATTACTAATTATACTTCATAGTTCAACTATAGATCCGAGAAGTATATATATCTATATAATTGATTCTAGAATTAATAAACAGTTTTGGCAAAAGTAAATTTATGATTCATTGATGTAGAACTAGTAGTAATTAAAAAAAAAATTGATTCAATTATGCATTGATTGTTTTTAGGGTTTGTTTTTTTTTTTGGAGATTGCATGCCAGTGCAAGTATCCTTTGTTTTATGCCATTAGCAAGAGGAAGAAAAATATAGCAAAATTACCAAAGCTTCTACAAATTGTTGGCAATTACGAGATTTCCTGGGGGGCCCCCCCCTACCAAACAGCTGCAGAACAGTTAAAAAAATTATTTGTTGTTGTTCAATAATCATAATTACAAACAATTCAGACAGAGGATTGTTACACGAATAACTTGCAATCAAAAGGAATAATAATAATTTCAAATTCGTTGGAAACCTTTCCTAAATAATTTCCATTAGTGCCAGTATACACCTGTGTGTGTGTGTGTGTATGTGTGTGTGTGCCATATATCATCATTATCAGGCTAAAACATTCCAATGACTTGCCGGCTGATGACTTTGCACATGTGATGCAGCTCAGAGCAGTTAACACGATAGGGCCCAGTTTCACATATATATAGAGTCAGAGTCAGAGTCAGAGAGCTGGCCATGGATTAGTTACAAACGAATCAACCTCAATATGTCGACAACTTTGTACAAACCGGGGGCTGTGGCTGCCATTTTACACGCAGCCAGCGCTAATGACCAACAGCCAAAACGAAACGAAACGAACAACAGCAGCAGCAGCAATAACAAGTATAGAAAATCCCACGAAAAAAAAAATATATAAAGAAAAGGGCCAAGTAGTCAAGTTAGTTTTGTTGGCCAACAGCCACGCAAAAGGTGGCAATTAAAATCGAATGAGTGCCGAAGCTTCCATGTTGAGCACTAATGGGTGCCCCGCTCCGATTCTGAGTGTACAAGTTCGACTCGTAGAGCAAAATCCAAATCGGAGTCGAAAACCAGAAGAAGACCAAAACCAAAACCAAAACCAAGTCCAATGTGAGCACAGTCAACGGCCCCTTTGGAAAATGTGTAGAATTGTTTTAATGGCCGACAATATGGCCGGCGATTCAGTTGAGAAAGACTAATGCACTGCGATTAGCTTTGAGCTGCCAAGCGCAAGAGCTGCTTAACTCTGCCACAGCAACAGCAGCAGCAGCAGAAACTTCGTCAGAAATCGAGCATAAAATTTTTTAATTAAAAAATTGTTTTTTTTTTTTTTTATTTTTTTGCCGCCATTTCCCCTTATTTTTTTTTTTTTTTAGGGGAACTTCTATCATATAGTCAGTGTGAATATGTTGGAACTACGCATAAATCAAGTGTCAGCTGCAATTTCTTTAGAAGAAGAATTACACTTGAAAAACATATTTTTTTTTTTTTTTGAAATTTGAAACTGACAAACATGAAACTTGCCGCCAATTATACTCACTCTCACAGTGAGAAATCTTTTCAAGATTTATTTGAATCTGTGATCTCATTTTGTAGATTCTGCTCACAAATGCTACGAGCGGAAGTCATGATTAGTTGCTCCATTAAACTCAAAACAGTAAACAACTTAAAACTGACCCGACAAAACCCTTGCCACTTATCGTATAATGAGGCAATGCTTGGAGGATTTTGTTTTTTTTGCTCAGGGTCAGGTCTCAGGTTTTAGGTCTCTGTTTCTTAGTTTTACAGTCCTTAGCCTTAGGCCACTGTGCGCTGATGTTTTCATTTCCCGATAAGTAAGAGACAACAAGAGACTAAAATGGACTTGAACTTGCTTTACTTGGCTTTGGCTGTCTGCCACTTGTAGCAAATTAAAAGAAGAAAACCAAAAAATGCAAATGTTGCACGTTGCAGACAACAAAAAAACAAAAAAAAAACAAACAAAGCAACCACAACACCAACTGCTGGCCAAGTTTATGGACTCAATGTGCAGTAACAGTAGCCAATATCTAGCTATCCTTTAGCCTAGCCTCGTGTCCATGTGTCAACAGTCACCAATATGATGTTGTTGCTTCCCGAAAACGACGACAACGACGACGACAACGACGAAGACGACGATCAAGACGCGACGATAATAGAGAGAACGTTGCCAGCGACAGCAACAGCAGCAACAGCAACAGCAACTTTAACAGCGACAACAATGTTGAGTTGCAACTTGCAACAAGCCAAACCCATGTCGTACTCAGTTTTCAATTTCAGGCCAACAGTAAAGAGCAAGACTCGCTGATCACAACAGATGGCATCGTCATCAACAACAACAACAAGAAGAAGCAGCAGAAAACGTATCGCTGTTATACTGCTGCTGGTGATACACACGCACAATATTTTCTTGCCAGCATAGTCAATGCTGCGTGTCAAACAGCCTTGTGATCAACATCTAGTAATAATGCTTCACACATAATTTCATGTGATTTATTAGTAAAACACTTTAAGCCGATATGCAAAAATTTACATGCACAAAATAAATGCAAGCATTTTTTCTTAGGCAAGTTTCGATTTTAGCTAAGAATTGCAACTTTTAACTAGCAGTTGATATCAGTATATTTTTTTCTTATATTAAAATTGTTTTAGATTTATACAAAAAAAAATTAAATAAATATTTAATAAATATACAAAATTTTAAAAAAAAAAATTATGAAAATTATGTAGAAATTTATCAAAGAAATTAAAAAAAAAAAATTCTTAAAAAAGAAATCTGACTCATGTCTTAAATTTTCCAATGATAACCGTTGAAAGCTTAAGAGAAATTTAAAAAAAAAAACCAAAAAAATTCTTATACCAGTTTAGCAGTTCTTTTATGTCTAGTTTCGTCTACTACTACTACTATTATCCATTATATATTTTATGAGCACCATAAAAATCGGTCAAACAGTTAAAAAAAAAAAAATATTTTCGGAAACCTTTGACAAAACAAGTTTCGTAGACAGCTTAATTTTTTGGCTTCTTTTTTAATAAAAAAAAAAGAAGAGAAACAAATATGAAAGCTACCCCCGAATGAGTGCGACTGTGAGATGCCCGGTAAAAAAAGATAAATTGAAAATTTCATAGCTTACATGACTGACTACAATTGATCTTGAGCAACGATCGTTTCACACATGTAGCTTTAAAATTGGGAATTTTTTTTATTTAATACAAAGTCATTATACCCACTTTAACATCTTTGTGCCGGGTATAAATAAACTGAAAATAATCTTGATCAAAATTTTGTATACAATTTTAATGCAGATGTCTTTAAAATTTTAACAATAGAAACTCTTCATGACATGAATAGTTTTTTTTTTTTTTTTTTACAAGTCCAATTCATTTGATGGCAGCTTATGATCAAGACAATATTATGATCAAAATTGTTTAATAATAAGACGTTTAACAAGAGATTAAATAATGTAAATTCGTTAATTAAAGTTAAACTAAAGTCATTTCCAAAATATTTCAAAAGAAAAATCAACTCTAATATTTGTAAAGAAATTTATACAAATTTTTGCAATCAATCCAAAAAAAAAAATTAAGCTTATATGGGATCCTCGCATATTTGGCGCTGACATGATCTGTATTATTTCTGTTTGTCATTTTAGTAATAACAGAAATTGAAATTTCCTTTGAAAATTCTTGAAAATTCATAGACTTTCTATAACCATAAGCTGTAAATAAATAAGAATCTGCTATAAGCAACGCTACGATCGGTCAAAAATTAAATTTTTTGTATAAAAAGTTTTCATGCCTGCAAGTTTCGCCAAAGATAACTTTACTTTGTTGTTGTTGTTTTTATTTTTGAGTATTCAAAATATTCCGAATATTCAGAATATTCGTTGCTTAATTAATGCTAAAGATTCGCAATTTCCAACTTTGTATTATTGTCATTTGCTTTGTCTGCAGTTGAAGACAGAGAGAAAGAGAGGTAGAGAATGAGGAAGTTGGTAAAGCTGTGTGTCAGCCATTGAGCTGTCATTAAGTTATGAATATTTATGAGTGCATATGAATACGAATACGGGTATTCAAGCTTTTATATAGGCATTTATGCAGCCATTGTTTTCTTGTTTTCTGTCTTTCTTTAATCGCATTTTGTGTCTTAATTAATGTCCCAATCACAAAAAGACGACAAAAGCGCATCCATTTCCAAAAAAAAAAAAAAAAAAACTCCATTTTGGGCACATCAACTGCACAGACAGACACACACACACACACACACACATATATATATATACACATGTATATATATATACTTATACTTATATATTTACTTATGCATATAGACATGCCTGAGGGGCCTAAGGGAGTTTGAAACTCGTTTAGCTTGCACAGCGCTAAATTAGTTGCTGCATTCTCTTACTTCTCTGCTCTGCTCCAACACACACACACACACACACACACACACACACATAGACATTTCCCCATCTCCCACTGCAGTTCCAGAATACATTTTCAATACATTTTTTGTTTTTTTTTTTCGTTCTTAATTTCGATGAAGGCAATTTTATTGCCTCGTCGTCGTCGTCGACATCGTTGCAGTCACAGCAGTCGCAGGTAGCGTTCAAGTTCAATCTGGCAATGCAGCCAGTAACTGCGCTGCCAAAGACGTCGCCATCATTTGGCTCTTGCTGTGGCTGTGGCCCTGCCTCCGTTGTCTGGACTGCAGTTAATTTGGTCATCTTCCATGATGTTTTGATAATGTTGCTGCTGCTGCTGCTGCAACAGATGCCTCATTATGCTTTCCTACCTTTAATACTCTAGAAAAGTTGCTAGAAAAACAAAAAAAAATATTTTTTTATAAAATTATAAATTTAAAATTAAAAATATATTAATTAAATATAAATATTTATAGTAATTTTTTTGAAATTTTGAAAAATATATTTAAAAGAAAAAAAAAATTTTAATTAAAAATATATTAATTAAATATAAATATTTATAGAAATTTTTTTGAAACTTTGAAAAATATATTTAAAAAAAATTTAAAATTAAAAATAAATTAATTAAATATAAATATTTATATAATTTTTTTTAAATTTTGCAAATATATTTTTTTAATAAATAAATTAATTTAAATTTAAAAAAAAATTATTAAAATACAAAACCAAATATTTATAGAAATTTTTTTGAAATTCTTTTTTTTTTACTTTCATTTTATATATGAAATTTTAGAAAATTTTTTTTATAGGATAACTATTAGTCTAACACTAAAGTGAACATTATTTAACCCTTTTGAAATAGAACAGCAACAACAACAGCAACAGCAACAACAACAGTTACAACAACAATCAATGCAAGAGACATGCATAAAATTCTTGTCGCCCCGAATAATTACATAAATCAGCGATTTTTAACATCGTTTCGAGTTTCAAGTTTTTTTTTTTTTTTCAAAAACTGTCAATGCCATTGGCCAGCACAGCGCAGTGCAGCACGGCAGATTTTCATCTCTATATACTATATAGTCAGTATATATATACTATATGTAGTATATATATGTATATATATATCTGGCATAGCCATAAAACTTATGTTGAATATGTCTTTGGTTTAATGAGTCGTTTGCGTGTGCAGGTTGTCGGCTTTTTAACGCTGATTGTTCCGGATTATATACTGAGTATGTGTTTGTGTGTGTCGTAAAAAAAAGGGTACAGTATTAACACCTAAAGAGACCGCTGTTCCCACACTGTTCCAATTTCGCAGCAAAAACGACCAGTGACTAACATATTTTTTTTTTTTTTTTATGTTCTGTTCAATTTCACAGTAAAAATCGCACCTACATAAAACTTGCATGCAAATTGCCGACAATCTGTCAGCATTACTCAAATGCCCCAAAGAGAGAGAGAGAGAATGATTTATATAGGTTACGCTTAAAATTTTAAGTCTGCTTGGTTGCAACAACATGTGGTTAAGTTCTGCTACAAGCTTTAAGCTTTAATTGTTTTTAATAAGGAAAACACATTTTTTTTTTTTTTACATTGTTTTTGTTTTTATTTTTTAAATTTTTTTTTGTTTTTTTTTTTTTGATATTATTTACTTGTATTTGTTTTTCTTTCTGTTGTGTGCACAAAATGTTCGAAATATGATTTTTTTTTTTTGTTTTTAATTTTACTTTTAATTTTGAGATTTTTTTCTTTTAGCTTAACTTGTCGGCTGTGTCTCTCTCTCATTATTATTATTATTATTTTTTATTATTATTTTTTATTATTATTTGTTTATATGTTTATTTATCAACATGATCATCAACTTCTACACATGCGGCTCATAATCATCATCATCATCATCATATGTTTAATATTCCATTATCATCATCATCATCATCGTTCCTTTGTCATCATTAAATAGTTTTTTTTAAATATTTTATATATTTATATTTTAAATATTTTTTAAATATGCTTTAAAAATAAATGTATTCTGATTTCTGCATTCTGTTTTCTGATACTTTTATGTTATCACCAAAATAATAATAAATAAATATAAAAAAAAAACAATACTATGCAATTATTATTACTTTTTTTTTGTAGTTATTATTTTTCATTGTGTTTTCACAGTAATTTTAACATTAACTGGCATCGCTCAATGATAATTATCATCAATAACATCATAACTATATTTATAGAGCATCATAGATTGAAGCATTGTTTGAAAACATTTCGTTTTTCTTTTATTCCAAAATGCTTGATGATTTATTTGATGATAATTATCGTTGAGCGATGCCAGTTAATGTTAAAATTGCTGTCAAAACACAATGAAAAATAATAACTACAAAAAAAAAGAATAATAATAATTGCATAGTATTGTTTTTTTTTTATATTTATTTATTATTATTTTGGTGATAACATAAAAGTATCAGAAAACAGAATGCAGAAATCAGAATACATTTATTTTTAAAGCATATTTAAATAATTATAATTATAATTAAAATATCTTAAAATATACAAAAAAAAAAAAAAAAAAACTATTTAATGATGACAAAGGAACGATGATGATGATGATGATGATAATGGAATATTAAACATATGATGATGATGATGATGATTATGAGCCGCATGTGTAGAAGTTGATGATCATGTTGATAAATAAACATATAAACAAATAATAATAAAAAATAATAATAAAAAATAATAATAATAATAATGAGAGAGAGACACAGCCGACAAGTTAAGCTAAAAGAAAAAAATCTCAAAATTAAAAGTAAAATTAAAAACAAAAAAAAAAAATCATATTTCGAACATTTTGTGCACACAACAGAAAGAAAAACAAATACAAGTAAATAATATCAAAAAAAAAAAAACAAAAAAAATTTAAAAAATAAAAACAAAAACAATGGTTCATTGGCCATGTCGTACTCAATGGCCAACTTGATGTGTCTTGCCCAACTGGTCAATTGTTTGGCCAATCAGTCAGTCAATTTTATCGGTTGCAGTTTGCCAATTTGCCAATTTGATTGTGGCTTAAAACTGAAAAAAAAATGTCGCAACATTGTTTTTACTGTTTTTTTTTTTTTTTTTTTTTGCGGAATTTTTTGAATTATTGAGCAGAAATCAATCAAGCAGACTTAAAATTTTAAGCGTAACCTATATAAATCATTCTCTCTCTCTCTCTTTGGGGCATTTGAGTAATGCTGACAGATTGTCGGCAATTTGCATGCAAGTTTTATGTAGGTGCGATTTTTACTGTGAAATTGAACAGAACATAAAAAAAAAAAAAAAATATGTTAGTCACTGGTCGTTTTTGCTGCGAAATTGGAACAGTGTGGGAACAGCGGTCTCTTTAGGTGTTAATACTGTACCCTTTTTTTTACGACACACACACACACATACTCAGTATATAATCCGGAACAATCAGCGTTAAAAAGCCGACAACCTGCACACGCAAACGACTCATTAAACCAAAGACATATTCAACATAAGTTTTATGGCTATGAGATATATATATACATATATATACTATATATAGTATATATATACTGACTATATAGTATATAGAGATGAAAATCTGCCGTGCTGCACTGCGCTGTGCTGGCCAATGGCATTGACAGTTTTTGAAAGAAAAAAAAAAACTTGAAACTCGAAACGATGTTAAAAATCGCTGATTTATGTAATTATTCGGGGCGACAAGAATTTTATGCATGTCTCTTGCATTGATTGTTGTTGTAACTGTTGTTGTTGCTGTTGCTGTTGTTGTTGCTGTTCTACTTCAAAAGGGTTAAATACTGTTCACTTTAGTGTTAGACTAATAGTTATCCTATAAAAAAAATTTTCTAAAATTTCATATATAAAATGAAAGTAAAAAAAAAAGAATTTCAAAAAAATTTCTATAAATATTTGGTTTTGTATTTTAATAATTTTTTTTTAAATTTAAATTAATTTATTTATTAAAAAAATATATTTGCAAAATAAAAAAAAAATTGTATAAATATTTATATTTAATTAATTTATTTTTAATTTTAAATTTTTTTTTTTTTTTTAAATATATTTTTCAAAGTTTCAAAAAAATTTCTATAAATATTTATATTTAATTAATTTATTTTTAATTAAAATTTTTTTTTTTTTTCAAATATATTTTTCAAAATTTCAAAAAAATTTCTATAAATATTTATATTTAATTAATTTATTTTTAATTTTAAATTTATAATTTTATAAAAAAATATTTTTTTTTGTTTTTCTAGCAACTTTTCTAGAGTATTAAAGGTAGCAAAGCATAATGAGGCATCTGTTGCAGCAGCAGCAGCAGCAACATTATCAAAACATCATGGAAGATGACCAAATTAACTGCAGTCCAGACAACGGAGGCAGGGCCACAGCCACAGCAAGAGCCAAATGATGGCGACGTCTTTTTGTGATTGGGACATTAATTAAGACACAAAATGCGATTAAAGAAAGACAGAAAACAAAAAAACAATGGCTGCATAAATGCCTATATAAAAGCTTGAATACCCGTATTCGTATTCATATGCACTCATAAATATTCATAACTGAATGACAGCTCAATGGCTGACACACAGCTTTACCAACTTCCTCTACCTCTACCTCTCTTTCTCTCTGTCTCCAACTGCAGACAAAGCAAATGACAATAATACGAAATTGGAAATTGCAAATCTTTAGCATTAATTAAGCAACGAATATTCTGAATATTCTGAATATTTTGAATACCCAAAAATAAAAACAACAACAAAGTAAAGTTATCTTTGGCGAAACTTGCAGGCATGAAAACTTTTCATACAAAAAATTTAATTTCTGACCGATCGTAGCGTTGCTTATAGCAGATTCTTATTTATTTACAGCTTATGGTTATAGAAAGTCTATGAATTTTCAAGAATTTTCAAAGGAAATTTCAATTTCTGTTATTACTAAAATGACAAACAGAAATAATACAGATCATGTCAGCGCCAAATATGCGAGGATCCCATATAAGCTTCAATTTTTTTTTTTGGATTGATTGCAAAAAATTTGTATAAATTTCTTTACAAATATTAGAGTTGATTTTTCTTTTGAAATATTTTGGAAATGACTTTAGTTTAACTTTAATTAACGAATTTACATTATTTAATCTCTTGTTAAACGTCTTATTATTAAACAATTTTGATCATAATATTGTCTTGATCATAAGCTGCCATCAAATGAATTGGACTTGTAAAAAAAAAAAAAAAAAACTATTCATGTCATGAAGAGTTTCTATTGTTAAAATTTTAAAGACATCTGCATTAAAATTGTATACAAAATTTTGAT
>JBAMBR010003525.1:0-12365 GCA_037044475.1 Zaprionus obscuricornis | reverse complement strand
ATGTTGCTGATGGGCAAGCAAGTGCTTCCATCACACAAGCAGATGTCGTGTTGAGAGCTTCATGTTGCCCAGCTGGATTTGCATAGCATTGCAGTTTTCTCTTGTTTAGCTTTTGTTTCTCTCTCTTTATTTTTCTTCTTTTTTTTTTTTTTACTACAACGCGTAAGGACCTGCTGTGAGTTTGGCGCCGGACCCAAAGTATCTATAAACCTATACATATATGTGTATGTGCGAATCTGTGATTGTCTGTGTGTCTGTGTGTGTGCTGGGAGTATGTATACACTAAAATCATAGTCATGTCCATGAATATCCTTAACTGATTACATGCAACAAAGCTTATAAAAACAAGGACAACACTAACAGCAGCAACAGCAGCAGCAACAATAGCAACAACAATGACAACAGCAAAGACTACTACAGCAGCTGTGCTCTCAATGCAAGCCAATATCCTTCATTCTACCGAATGTTGGCACTGTAAACTGGCAATTTCTGTTGCGAAACTCAATAAGAACTTTGAGACTATAGAATAAACTAAAGAAAACTCTTGCAGTATGACGACAATTAGCTGTAAATTGCTGCAGGGCAAAACTCTGCAGTAAATAAAATCAGCTGCATCTTTCCTAGTAAGCAGCAAATATTCAATAAAAAAAATGTCCTAAATAAATTATAATATAATTCTTTTTTTTTTTTTTCTTTTTACTGCAACTAAATAAATAAAAGCGAAAAACTTTAAGTTGAATGACATTGATAAAAGAAAAGTTGATATTTATTTTAATTTATTGTCAAAAAATAAATAAATAAATAAAAATGTTTTATATTTTTATATAAATTTTAAAAATATTAACATTTTTTAATACATAGAAAAAAAGTTTATTAAAAATATATTTGTATTTATAATTGAGAAAATAAAATAAAATAAATAAATATAATAAAAATTATAAAATATTTTTTTTATGAAATTTTTATAAAATATTAAAAATTTGAATTTAAATATTATTAAATGTTTATTAAATAAATAAATTAAATAATAATAAAATAAATAAATAAAAAAAAAACAAAAATTATAAAATTTTTTTTTAATTTTTATAAAATATTAAAAATTTGAATTTAAATATTATTAAATGTTTATTAAATAAATAAATTAAATAATAATAAAATAAATAAATAAAAAAAAAACAAAAATTATAAAATTTTTTTGTGAAATTTTTATAAAATATTAAAAATCTGAATTTAAATATTATTAAATGTTTATTAAATAAATAAATTATATAATAAATAAAAATATTAAAAAAATAAAAAAAAAAAATTATAAAATTTTTTTGTGAAATTTTTATAAAATATTAAAAATCTGAATTTATTTTTTTTTTTAATGTTTATTAAATAAATAAATTAAATAATAAATAAAAATATTAAAGAAATAAAAAAAAAATTATTAAATATTATTGTAGGCTGCATTTATTTAATTTTTAATAAATATTTTTAAACTTCATATATTACTTTTATATAATTTTAAGATACAATCCTAACTCTGACTCATTATATTCATCATATATTAAATAGCTGAAAAGAAAAACAAGTAAAATATAGTTGAAGACGCAGCATACAGACGCAAGGGTTCAAAATGAGTTGCGTATATAAAAGCTTATTCGAATTTATTGTTGCCGAAATAAAAACATAAAAACGATATGAAATAAATTTATATATATGTACTTTATGACTTAAAACAAGTGAGCAAAGTTATAGTTGAGCTCACATGAAACATGACACTGTAAACCAAGTTGTAACTAACGCGTGAACACTGCAAAGGATTTATAACTTAAATATTGACAAAGTATATAAGAAAAGTTTAAAAAAAAATATAAAATATTTTTATTTAACAAAAATTTTAAATATATTTTTTTAAACTTTTTTTTTTTGCATAATAAGTATATAAATTTCGAAGTTTATAAATAAAGTAAGAAAAGACTATAAAAATTTATTTCATATTTTTTTTATTTTTTTATTTCTTCAACAATAAATTCAAATAAATTTTTTTTGCAAATTTTTTTGAACCCTTGCGTCTGTATGCTGCGTCTTCAACTATATTTTATTTGTTTTTATTTTAATATATTTAATATATGATGAATATAATGAGTCAGAGTTAGGATTGTATCTTAAAATTATATAAAAGTAATATATGAAGTTTAAAAATATTTATTAAAAATTAAATAAATGCAGCCTACAATAATATTTAATAATTTTTTTTTTATTTCTTTAATATTTTTATTTATTATTTAATTTATTTATTTAATAAACATTAAAAAAAAAAATAAATTCAGATTTTTAATATTTTATAAAAATTTCACAAAAAAATTTTATAATTTTTTTTTTTTATTTTTTTAATATTTTTATTTATTATATAATTTATTTATTTAATAAACATTTAATAATATTTAAATTCAGATTTTTAATATTTTATAAAAATTTCACAAAAAAATTTTATAATTTTTGTTTTTTTTTTATTTATTTATTTTATTATTATTTAATTTATTTATTTAATAAACATTTAATAATATTTAAATTCAAATTTTTAATATTTTATAAAAATTAAAAAAAAATTTTATAATTTTTGTTTTTTTTTTATTTATTTATTTTATTATTATTTAATTTATTTATTTAATAAACATTTAATAATATTTAAATTCAAATTTTTAATATTTTATAAAAATTTCATAAAAAAAATATTTTATAATTTTTATTATATTTATTTATTTTATTTTATTTTCTCAATTATAAATACAAATATATTTTTAATAAACTTTTTTTCTATGTATTAAAAAATGTTAATATTTTTAAAATTTATATAAAAATATAAAACATTTTTATTTATTTTTTTTACAATAAATTAAAATAAATATCAACTTTTCTTTTATCAATGTCATTCAACTTAAAGTTTTTCGCTTTTATTTATTTAGTTGCAGTAAAAAGAAAAAAAAAAAGAATTATATTATAATTTATTTAGGACATTTTTTTTTATTGAATATTTGCTGCTTACTAGGAAAGATGCAGCTGATTTTATTTACTGCAGAGTTTTGCCCTGCAGCAATTTACAGCTAATTGTCGTCATACTGCAAGAGTTTTCTTTAGTTTATTCTATAGTCTCAAAGTTCTTATTGAGTTTCGCAACAGAAATTGCCAGTTTACAGTGCCAACATTCGGTAGAATGAAGGATATTGGCTTGCATTGAGAGCACAGCTGCTGTAGTAGTCTTTGCCGTTGTCATTGTTGTTGCTATTGTTGCTGCTGCTGTTGCTGCTGTTAGTGTTGTCCTTGTTTTTATAAGCTTTGTTGCATGTAATCAGTTAAGGATATTCATGGACATGACTATGATTTTAGTGTATACATACTCCCAGCACACGACACAGACACACAGACAATCACAGATTCGCACATACACATATATGTATAGGTTTATAGATACTTTGGGTCCGGCGCCAAACTCACAGCAGGTCCTTACGCGTTGTAGTAAAAAAAAAAAAAAGAAGAAAAATAAAGAGAGAGAAACAAAAGCTAAACAAGAGAAAACTGCAATGCTATGCAAATCCAGCTGGGCAACATGAAGCTCTCAACACGACATCTGCTTGTGTGATGGAAGCACTTGCTTGCCCATCAGCAACATGCCTCAGTTGTTGGCCAGCCGTCCAGCCGTCCCTTAGCTCTTAGTGTTGGCCTTTTGCTTTTGCCTAGTACTGCAATATATGGGCAACAGCTTTAGCTTTAGGCACATAATCAGGCGATTTGCAGGCATTATGTCCAGCCAGCCATACAATCGGTCAGTTAGGCAAGACTGTCAGTTCATCAAATGACTGCAGTGTCCTTGATATTGTTGAGTTGAGACTAAATTGAATGAACAATTCAACTTTCTTAAGTAGAAAGCAAGCAATATATATTCATATATAAAGATAACGAACAGGCAAAAATATTTAAGTTAGATTTCAAGCATGAAATTATCTATTTATATTAATGCATCATAATTTTTGTTTTTTTCTCAATTGATTTTATCAAATTTAGCAAACTATAATATTTAGCTAGCTATACATGTGAATAGTTTTACGTTTATCCGTTTAAGCCTTGTTGAATTTGAAAGCAACACGACGCAATCTAGTTAAAAGTCTCTTTTTCTCTCTTTCTCTCTGTCTCTCTGTCTCTGTGTGTGACACAAACTTCTCACTTGAGCAGAGCTTTGTAATTTTACCACAGAGATTTCTTCTTTTAGCTTGGTGCTTTGTAACCGCTTTGCTTGCCTCTAATCTAAGGTAGCTATAGCTTTATGTGCTGCTGCAAAAAAAAAACGAGAGCTAAGAGCTAAGAGCTGAAAGCTGAAAACTGAAAACTGTACAAATGTCATCTATCTTTTTGTGCCTTATGGAAATCCGTTTCTTTTGCCAACGTTCTCTATCTCTCTCTTTTACTCTTTTACCACATGCATATCATGAAACTATAGTGTTTTTTTGAGTTTTTTGCTTAGCTTTTTCTATTTCTTCTTCATCATCATCATCTTGTTCTGCTTCTGCTTCTTCTTCTAGCACTTTCATTCGTTGCTGCAGCGGTACATATGCTGACATCTTGCACAATTTCCCTATTCCTTTAGTTTCCTCTTTGCCTTCCCTTCTTCTCTACATTTTCTTCTTCCTAGTCAACTTTACCCCACTTTAAGTGACAGTTGAATTCTTTCTTCTTCTTTTTAAGTTTGTTTTTTTTTTGTACGCTTTTCATTACATCTGCTTGCCATTGCCCTTATTTTCTTGTTACACTTGCTCAAAAGAATTATTGCCTTCTGCATATAGCAAAAGCTCGTTTTGTATATTTTTTTTTCCTCCATTTTTTTTTTTTTTATTTTTTTTTATTTTTGTTTTTGCATTTTCCACACTAAAATGACAGCTGACACTTGCGTTTAACCGCACAGATTTGCTCTTTTATGGCCATGTTGTTGCTGCAGCTCATTCCCTCTGTCTCTCTGTCTCTCTCTCTCTCTCTCTCACTGTCTGTTTCACTTTATATGTGTCTGTTTCAGACTCTTGGCCATCAAATTGTGGTCCGTCTGTTTGTACGTTCATTTTGAAGGCAAGCTGTAATTGTCGTTTGTATTACCACCGACCAAGTTGAAGCGTTGGGTTTTGCGGTTTCCTGGCCAGAACGTGGCCTGCATTATATAGCACAGTCACTTTATCTCTCTCTCTCTCGCTCTCTCTCTCTCTCTTTCTTTTACTGTAGATCTCTGTGTCTGTCTGTTTTGCCAAATGTGAAGCGAAGACAGCGAAAAAGTCCATAAAACAAAGAGAAAGAAATGAAAAGTGCATGCATCCAGACTTGACAGATTTATAGCTCTCACAGATTGCAAATTAAAAACGTGTTTGTGTCAATTTCGGTCAATTTCATTTATTCAATTTTTTTTTAAAGCTTTTTTCCTCATTGGCCTTAAATAAATATTTGGCTATTGGCTTAAAAGTCACTGAGACTCTTTGCTGTCAGCTGTTGTTATTGCTCATGTTGTTGCTGTCCCTGCTGTTGGGCCTGTTGTTATGTGCATACATTTGCATTCAATTTGAATTAAACAAATGGACGCTGAGCATTTGATATATATGTGTTTGTGTGTGTGTGTGTGTGCCACAAGTGTTACTCCTCCTGTTACTCTATATCATTTTACTCTCCCTTCGCACACTTCTGCTGCTCTTGTTGCCTGTCATACTTCAATATTTGCTTACTTCGGTTCAAAAAAAAATTTGCATGATAAACCTCATGTGGCGCCTCTTATCCTTTTGCTCCCTTTGCCCCTTTTGCTCCTTTGCCTTTTGGCCTCTTTGCTCGTCAGCTCGCAACGAACATTGCGTATTATTTTTCTTGCTGTCAATCCTTTGTTTGAAATAAAAAAACACCTCGCCATTTGTTTTGTTTTCCTTTTCACTCTATACAACTATATATATATATATATATATCTGTCTGTTTGTCTGTCTATATGTCTGTCTCTCTCTCTATATATGTATATACATATTTTTCATTCAGCAAAAATTGTGTGTGCTATGGATACACGTGTATTGCCTGCTATTGTGAATATACAGCATCAAGTATTCTATTTTTCTCTGTGCGTATCATAGCAAGGGTATCGTCATTTTGACCAACAGTTTGAAACTCACAATAAAAGTAAAGGATATAGATTAGATATAGATCAGATGCAGATCAGATATATGTTAGATCAGATACAGATCAGATATAGATCAACTACAGATCGGATATAGATCAGATATAGATCAGATACAGATCAGATACAGATCAACTACAGATCAGATACAGATCAGATATACATCAGATACAGATCAGATACAGATCAGATATAGATCAGATACAGATCAGACTACAGATCTGATATAGATCAGATATAGATCAGATACAGATCAGATACAGGTCAGATACAGATCAGATGTAGATAAGATATAGATCAGATATAGATCAGACAAAGATCAGATACAGATCAGATACAGATCAGACAAAGATCTGATATAGATCAGATACAGATCAGATACAGATCAGATATAGATCAGATACAGATCGGATATAGATCAGATATAGATCAGATATATTTCAGATATAGATCAGATATAGATAAGATATAGATCAGATATAAATCAGATACAGATCAGATATAGATCGGAGACAGATCAGATACAGATCTGATATAGATCGGATACAGATCAGATATAGATCAGATATAGATCAGATATAGATCAGATATAGTTCAGATACAGATCAGATACAGATCAGATACAGATCAGATACAGATCAGATATAGATCAGATACAGATCAGATACAGATCAGATATACATCAGATACAGATCAGATACAGATCAGATATAGATCAGATACAGATCGGATATAGATCAGATATAGATCAGATACAGATCAACTACAGATCTGATATAGATCAGATATAGATCAGATACAGATCAGATACAGGTCAGATACAGATCAGATGTAGATAAGATATAGATCAGATATAGATCAGACAAAGATCAGATACAGATCAGATACAGATCAGACAAAGATCTGATATAGATCAGATACAGATCAACTACAGATCAACTACAGATCAGATATAGATCAGATATAGATCAGATATAGATCAGATATAGATCAGATACAGATCAGACACAGATCAACTACAGATCTGATATAGATCAGATACAAATCAGACTACAGATCAGATATAGATCAGATACAGGTCTACTACAGATCAGATAAAGATCAGATACAGATCAGATGCAGATCAACTACAGATTAGAGATAGATCAGATATAGATCAAATACAGATCAGACAAAGATCAGATACTGATCAGATACAGATCAACTACAGATCAGATACAGATAAGATACAGACCAGATACAGATCAGATACAGATCAGATATAAATCAGATACTGATCAGATACAGATCAGATACAGATCAACTGCAGATCTGATATAGATCGGACACAGATCAGATACAGATCAGATACAGATCAGATACAGATCAACTACAGATCAACTACAGATCAGATACAGATAAGATACAGATCAGATACAGATCAGATATAGATCAGATACAGATCAGATATAGATCAGATATAGATCAGATACAGATCAGATACAGATCAGATATAAATCAGATATAGTTCAGATACAGATCAGATACAGATCAACTGCAGATCTGATATAGATCGGACACAGATCAGATACAGATCAGATACAGATCAGATACAGATCAACTACAGATCAACTACAGATCAGATACAGATAAGATACAGATCAGATACAGATCAGATATAGATCAGATACAGATCAGATATAGATCAGATATAGATCAGATACAGATCAGATACAGATCAGATATAAATCAGATACTGATCAAATACAGATCAGATACAGATCAGATCAACAGCCAAGTCTCAGTCTTACTACATATGACATACATATAGCTGCCATAGAAAGCATTGATAGAAAATTGCGTCTGATACTTGCAGAATTTAAATTTAATAATATCAAATGTATGTCTGCCGAGTTTGCTGCAGAATCGGGCTACTATATCACTCAGCCCGTTCTAATCAAAATTTATTAAAATTAAGGGTATAAAATCGCCAACATATCCACAAAAATAACTTTTCTGTCTTGCTTTTGTTTTATTTCTTTTATTTTTATTTTTATTTATTTTCATTTTTTGTTTGTGCGGTATGCAATAATTGCTTGAATTGTGTTGTGCTGTGCTGCACATGCTGGCAAAATATGCCAAAGGATTTCAATAGTCTGCGAATTTTCATCAAGTGCTTTATGAATGCTATATGCTGATAGTACAATCACCTAGGGATTTGACACGTTCAAAGAGCAATGAAAACAAAAAAAAAACAAAAAGCGAAAAATTCTAAAGTAAACTTTTGCATTTAAACTGACATAAATTGTATGCGTAAAGTCTATGCTGCTTTTAAATCTACTTGAAAATAAATCAAAAAAAAATAAATAAAAAATAAATGTATATTTTGTCAACGAATTTAAAATGCATTAATCAATATTTATGGCTAATATAAAATTAAATATTCCATTTATTTTCATTCAACAATTTTTGTCAGAGTTTTAAAAAGTGAATCTCAAATTTCAAGCTGTGTAAGTAAGTAAATATTTACTGTCACATTTTTGTTTTCAAGGCTCCAAAAACTTTGTAATCATCCACTTTGGAATATTGCAAAAAACAAAAAAAAAAGGCAAAGGGAAAGAGAATAGAACATAAACATAAAGTCCAAGAGCAAATGGCTTAGAAAATGTTCGCTAGCCAAAATTGACATAAATAAGGCGATGGGTAAAGCCAATATGAAACAAAATAAAAAGAATTATCGACAGCATCAAGGACAAAGCGGAACACAAGCTCTCATGGCATAAGGCACAAGCATAAACATCAACACCAACACAAGCACAAGCACAAGCACAAATAAAAAGAAGACTAGCTGACAATAAACAAATAAGATTTGGCTCAAAAATTTATTTAATTTCATTTTATTGGCTAAAGTCAAAGGCGGCAGACAGACAGATGGACGAAAAGACAGACAAGCAGACAGATGGACAGACATAGAGACTGATGAGACTGGGACAGACAGACATAGCAAAATGTTGCCGCTAAGTTTTTAGCAAAACGAACGAAAATGTTTTTTTTTCAACACTGCGGCGACAACCCGATGTGAAATCATTAATCTTTTTTTGCTGAATCAGCTTTGAAAGAGCTTACACAGTGTTAAGCAAGCCAGCAAGCAAGCAAGTATTCTTTGCGAGCAGACAAGCGAAGCAAGTCAAATCAACCAAGCCAATTTCAAGCAGTGCTCAAAAATTTGCCTAGTCTCAGTCTCAGTCTCAGTCTCAGTCACAGTCTTTGTGTGTTAAACATTGTTGGCCTTTTGCAAAATGATTTAACGCATTGAAGAAAGCATTGGCCAAGACCACAGAGCTAATGGCCATGATGCTATTTAATCAGCCAAACGGAATAATAGACAACAAAAAATAAAAAATTCAAGTACTTTTTATCGATTGAACTTGAAAAACACTCTCAAAAAAAAGCCATGAAAAAAAAAAATATTTTTTATTATTATAATTTTTATTTTTAATCAATTTTTATTTATTTTAATTTTGTTAAAATGCAAAAATTTTACTTTGACATTTTTCATATATTTTATGGCATATGCCGCAGCAGACTTAACTGTTTTTTTTTTTTATAGGGTATAGCTAGCAAATATTGATAACAATTTTTGCGTGGTTCATTTACCAAAAAAAAAAAGAAAGATTTTTTTGGACTTTCTCTTTTTTTTTTTTTAGTGAAATTGTTGTCTGTCGAGTTTGTTTATTTATTTGCAATTTATTTGGGCGCCTCGTTCAATTTACTTCAATTTATTTATAATTACTTTGTCTGTTTGCGCTGACAACTTTCATATTGAGTATAGCACGCGCGTATTTGACTAGCACTTGAGAGAGAGAGAGAGAAGAAAATGTAAGAGCATGGACAGATCAGAAGAGGCGTGGCACTTAATTTGTGCATGCAATTGAAATTAAAAATTTAAACGTAACAAGAGCCCCAAGGCTTTTTTTTTTGTGGCGGAGAAAACAGCGCCTCCAGGGCCAAAGCAATAAAAATGAGAAATATGCGCCTGTTAACTTGTTCATTACCCTAATGGAGCGTTTTGCCATGTATACTCATACTCTCTCTCTCTCTCTTTGTGTGTGCGTGTGTGTGTGTGTGTGGGGGTAACCTTTGAAAACAGCAATGTTATAGTCTGAGTCTCAGTCTGTTGGCACTTCAATCCCATTGCCATTGTCAGTGTTGAGTCAAGTGTTGTCTGCTTTATGTTTTTGGGTTTGGGTTCTCTCTTGCCTTTGCCTTCGCCTCAAAGGTTGACTCTTGAGTCGCCTTGCCTTTCCTTTCCCTTTTTTTTTTTTGTTGTTTTTTGTTTTGCAAGCCATCGTTGTTTATTGTGTGTCCCTTTTTTTCATGAGTGTCGGCCATAATAGAGGCGCATTTTGTCAGTTCTTGTAGCCACAATGTTATATTTCATTTAAATGACATTTTAATTAATGTCAACATTTTGTCTATTTAGTTAGGTCCAGAGACTGGGCCAAAAAAAAAAAAAAAAAAAAAGAAAAGAGTTTTCACATTTCAATTTAATTTTGTCATTTCCCCAAAATGAAAATTAGTAATAAAAATATTAGATTATTTAATTTAAAACATGTAAAAAATAATTTCATATTATTTTCTTTATGCTATTAAAACGTAGATAGAATTATAATTAACATTATTGAATCAACATTAATTAAACAGTAAATTAATTATTATCATTATCATTCAACTCTCATTTTGCCTTTAACATCTTAATATAAGCTCTGCTTATTTATTATTTATTTTATTTTTTGTTGCTTTGTTATTTTTGTTGTGCTTTTTTTTTTTTGATGTAAATAAATCCTCAGTGAAAATTCGATTAACAGCAAAAGCAAGTTTATTGACAGCAACTGATTTATAGTTAATATTACGAGATTCCAGCGAGCAATTCAAAGGACTTAACCGCAATACAAGGATTTATAAAATGTGAAAATACAAATACTAAAAAAAAAGAATATAAAAAAAAATGTGAGTGAGGCAAAAAAAAAGCAGAAGAAAGTGAAGAGAAGAGCAAAGAAAATACTTTCAGGAAGGGTTGTGTGTATGTATGTGTGTGTGTATACAAAAGTCAAAAGCAAGTCAACTACTAATCTTGAGCTTAACGTCAATTTTAATCCCCCAACAAAGTCCATGCTGACAGTTGAAACTTTGCCAAAGTAAAATGTCGAATTGGTGCACAGCAACACACACACACACATACACTTATACACTTAGATAGCAACGCTCTATAAAATTGTACACAAGAGAGCAACAACACAGCAAAAAAAAAAGAAAAAAAAAAACACGAAATAAAAGCGAAAAGAACAGGTCAAAATCCTTTACAGAAAAACTTTTAGTTACAATAAATTATATGCAACAGTTTAAAAAAAATTTTCTCAAAAAAAAAAAAAGAGCAACAAAAAGAAAAGCTCAAAAATAAAATGAATAACAATGAGTATAATTGTGCGCACTCGACTGTAAAAATACCCTGTATGCATTGCAGTCTCATGCTAAGACTGAAACCAGAGGCAAATAAATCTAAAACTTCTAAGATGCCATTGAAAACTTATATACACTTTGTATATGTCGACTGAGTATCCGAAAAAAAAGAAGAAGAAGAAAGAAAAGCAAAGCAGTGAAAACCAAAAAGAGTTAACAACGAGGCGGCCTGAACTGAAATGCTTGCCAAATAAAGCACTTGAGGGAATTGCGCATAAAACGAGCGAATGCCATACATGTAGACAGGGAACTAACTGTTATGTTTGGGGCCCACATCAGAGGCCCATCATTGGCATGTGGCGAAAAAAAAAAGAAACCAAAGAATCCTTTCATTTGGGAACGCGTTCATCCTACACCTACAAAAAAAAATATATCTCTGTTTGTCTGTGTGTGTGTGTGCTCCAAATATTTGCAGGTAAAAATAGCATGGCGTAAGGGACAAATCCCAATGTGCCTGGCACTTTATTGCAATCCCTTTAAATAAGTTTTCTTCCTTTTCTTTTTTTTTTTTTTATACATATTATTTGGTACCTGGTTTTCTAGCCAATGCTAGCGAGCTGCCAATGCTACTACTACTACGACTACTACGTGCAAATGCGCAAACAAACGCGACTACTTTTGCTTTTGGAGTCCGATTTGCAGTCCTTTTTATATTTCCTATTCTTTTGCTTTTGCTTTTCTTATGCTA
>JBAMBR010003524.1:0-60377 GCA_037044475.1 Zaprionus obscuricornis | reverse complement strand
GAAAGTATTCAAGATAATGTTAATTGCTTATGATTTTCAGACATAGCTAGATAGTTAAGTCCAAAGAATGATTATTAAAAATTTGACATAGCATATTTTTTTTTACTAATCGTAATCCAATTCATTGAGAAATAATTTTATTTATCAGATTAATCAGATTGTAAACTTTGTGATTCTAATAAGCTAAATGAAAGGAAAAGTTTCCGGTTAGGTAAAAGATAAATTCAGAATTCTTTCAAATATACGCAATGAAGTCAACTCTACAATTTTTAAACATCAACCTAAAAAAAAGTAAAATTGAATTTATGTTTATTATTACCCTGGGATAACTTTGGCAAAAAAAAAGAAAATAATAATAATAATAATAAAAATGTTCCCCAATTTTATTGAAATAATGAAATCTAAGCAAAAAGTGTTAACTATACGTATTACGTATAATCATATAAGAAATTCGAGGGCAATGTACAATTATAAAATCCGGAAAAAAAAAACTATAATAATTTATAATTATGATTATGGCCTTGGCCATAGGCGACTTTTAGAACTTAAGGCGTATGCGACTAATAAATATTTCATTTTATAGGGACCATGATGTATGCATATAGTATTTTGCTCTAACATGTAATGACAATAATAATTTGGACATTTGTACGTAACAAAATATATGATCTACGATTATTACGGTCTTATTAATTCTTCGAAAAAAAACACAGAACGATAAGATTGTTAAATATCAAGTGCAGCTAATAATGAAAAAAGAAAAAAAAAACGTAATCAAGTAATCACATCCAAATAAGCTAAAATGTTGTTGGTCAATTGGTTAAAACATGATCAGCAAAAAAAAAAAAAAAAAAATAAAATAAAAATAAAAATTATTTAGATTCATTATCAAAGTTTAATTATAACATTAACAGAAAAGTCAAAAAAATTTAATTAAATTTTGCAGAACATCATCAAAGTAACAAAGGTTGCAATAAGTGTCAGCAAAGACACTGATCGAGACGCACTACCATTTCTAGTGGATAATAGCCAATTAATAACAGGATCTCGATGTTCATTTAACCAATTAAAGTTTGTCTCTATATAACCGTTGACAACGTTACTCAAGTCATCAGTAATATAGGCAGATCCATTATCGGTAACATCCTTTACCAGATTATTAAACTACAAGAAGAATTCAATTAGTATGGAATATAAAATATTTTCAATAATTTAAAAAACTTACCCGAGTTTTCTGTGTCTCACTAACAACATATTGGGCAATACCACGCAATGCGGTATCTAATGGTTTTGCCGTGGTTGTGCTAAGTTCTGCATATGGTTTCCAATTCAACTCGAGGAATTCTAAGCTAGCAGTTAGACCAATTTCACTTCTGGTGTATGCAGCGTTAAGCACAGAATAACGCTCTGAATCACTTAAAACTTTTGACTTATCGATTGAGATTTCGATAAATGATTTAAGCTGCGATGAGCTTTGTGAACATCCTAAAGATGTAATAAATAAACTACGATCGTTAGATACAGTTGAAGCAAAGAGTTGTGATATGACAAGATTGTAAGTAGTATCATCTGTCTGACGTAATCCAGCACAATAGGCCTGTGTTCGAACAGTTGGCTCAATTGCGACACCTTGTTGTAGAAATTGTTTTAGCTTTTCTGCCGATCGTTCGTAACATTTTTCACTGCCCACCTGACAGGCCAGACTTACAAGAGTAACACGTAAATATTGATTAAGATAATGTTCACCAGGTTGCTCATTGACGCCAATTTTATCAAAAATATTTTCAATAAGATCAATCACAAATTCACGGAAATATGTATAATTTTGATCTCCTCTTAGATATCTATCATAGATAGTTAAGATACTATTAGCAGTGGACCAGGGTGCATATTGATCTTCATTTTTCAAATAGGCCAATAACTGAAACAATGTGGATTGAGTTATACGTCCCGTGTCTACAAATCGATAAGCATCATGCAATATCTGTGCACGATTCCTTGGATGAAATTTATATGTTTCCTCTGACAATCCTTTGGCTAATAGACGATAATTCTCAGTATCATATAATATACGATAGTAGCCACTAGATTGTTTATTTAGTAACAACCAATCATTGCTGGCAATTTTAACATCTTCCACTGGAGTATTTGCAGTTTTCAGTAAATAATGTGAGGCGGTTGTATTACGATAATCATAATTTGATGACACAGCAAAATTGATTGGCACATACCAGGTATTGGTATTTGTAGCATCCTTATCATTAACAAAACGCTGCTGCTTAACACTAAAAGTGCCTGTTTCATAGTTACGTTCAACAGTTAGCAGAGGATAACCTGCCTGATGAGACCAGCTTGAGAAAATGGTAGCTACAGCAACAGGAAGTCTATGATTAAGTTCATCAGCAGCTTCTTGCAGTGATCCGAATAATTTCCATTCATCAGTAGAATTATATTGACTGTAGGAAACGATTAAAAAATATAATATATGGTAAATATAAATCCTTAAGTGCAATGCTTCTATGTATATTTTTATATTTATTGGAATACTTACTATTTGGTCAGATATTTGTTCAATCCACGACGGAAGACAGCTTCTGTCCAGGCATTTTTGAACATATACAAAACACTAGCAGGCTTTGCATATGAAAATGTATTATAACGACCAGATATTTCAATTGGTGTTTGAACATAATGTGTCATTGGGACAGCAGTAGAAACTGCATCATTTATTAACGCACTGTTGTAATCACTAACATGGAAGATCTGATATGTATTCCATTCGGGAAATGCAATATCATTAGATTCGTATGAAAATAGAGTGGCGAATCCTTCCTTTAGCCAAAGATATGTCCACCATTCAACGGAAACTAAATCACCAAACCACATATGTGCATACTCGTGTCCAATAATATTGGAAATACTTGTTTTAAGATTAACTGTTGAATTTTCCTTATTCCACCACATGTACATTTCACGATATGTGGCCATTCCCCAATTTTCCATAGCACCTGCCGAAAAATCTGGAATACCAGCTTGATCTAATTTAGGCAGAGCAAATGGTACATTCAAATAGTTAGCTAAACTCGACTCAACTACTAGACCCGACCATAATGCCCATTCCTGTTGATTTTGCTTTCCTTTACGGGAAAATACACGTTGTGGTATGCCATTCAATTCTCCTTTTGTTGATTCAAAATCTGATACAATGAATGCTATCAAATAGGTTGACATCCTTGGCGTTGTTTGAAATACTGTTACGCCTGGTCTATTATTAATTGAATTTTGATATTACACCAAGAGAATTTTATTAATATACTCGTATAATACTTACTTTGATACAGTCTCATTTACTGGCATATTACTAATGGCATTATACTTGTCAGTGTGATGTAAAGTTATGGTGAAATTTGCACGTTTTGCTGGCTCATCATAGCATGGGAAGGCATGTCGGGCATTTGTGCTCTCAAATTGTGTAGTTGCCAAGTAACTTTAGATAGAAAAATAATTAAAATTATTCTATTAATGTAAATTAAATATTAAAAAAATATTCTAAATTCAAATACGACAACAATTAAACAATTTTTAATAATTTTTTTTAAAGCTAAAAGCCGTAACAGTACTTACTGTACTTTCGCATCATCATCAGTGTAGCTAGACAAATAAAATCCACCTTGATCAGTACGTAATAGACCAGTGTAATTAATAGTTAAAGTCCAATTGCTTCCGGCGACAAATGAATCCTTTTCGTTATTTAAGATTAAAAATTCACGTTCTGCCTCTAGGGTCACATTGAGTTCAATTTCTGATCCAGCAGAGTTCGTATTAATTATCCTTGCGGTAAAATTTTGGGTTTGTCGGGCATGTAATGTAATTGTTTTTGTGGTTTCGATCACACGCAGATTAATTTTGACGGTTCCGTTGAAAGCACGTTCACCGGTGTCTACTGTTGTCCAGAGCTCAATATCGTAGGACAATGGAATCGTTGTGTTTGGTAATCGATAATTTCCTGCACTATTATCATCTACACGCGGTTCAATATTTGAGTATTTCAATTGATATCCTTTTGTTTCCAATTGCACTTCATCTAAATCCACATCTTGAAATTTTATTTGTCTTGCCTGTAGGTTGCTCACACCAAGAACCAGGAGTAAAAGTATGAGGATCTGCGACCTCGGATTCCTTGGCCAGTGCATCATGTTGAGCTCTCTGAGTGCACAGTACATATAACATTTCGACTATAAAATTAACGATTATTTATAGAAATTTGTATACCCTGTATACATTGAAAATGGGAATACAATTTTTATGTAGATATGCAGAAACGTATAGATTTCCTAAACTATAAGAGCTAGGAGACCCTAAATGATCTACATATGTTCTTGTAAATTAAACGCAGATTCAGTTTAGTTCCAATTTCGGATGATATTTGTGCAGATCAAGAATTTGAACTTATACTTGACGGTACAGGGTAAAGTAATTTCGCATGCTTGTAACTACAGATTTCCTTACATATTATATCTTATCCTATTCCATACAATAAAGATAGTTGCGTATAAATATAACGATGATGATGATAAGTAAATTCATTTAATCGTAGTAAATAGCTCAGATCGATCCTATGCAGTTATAAACCAGTAAAATATAGTCTATTATTGTCGGTTATTCTAACAGCTTATCTCTAGACATTGCCTATAAATGTTTTCAATTCTAATTTGCTCCACTTTGTACAAGTAGTTTTTTTTTATAGTGAAGTCCACTTATACTACTTCTAAATAAATGTATGTGTGCATGTATGAGCGTATTCACACGACCTTATGGTTTCTTTGACTATTAAGATAATGGACAATGACTTTTATATTCTTAAAAATATATGTACGTATATATATATATGTATATATATATGTGAAGTACCTTCAATCGTATCTTCAGTGTGTAAACAATTAGACAGCAATTGTTATCGAGAAACGATTATCGATTTTGTACTATTTTAGACTATTTTAGTACATTTTAGTACACCTACAAGTTTGAACCGAAATGCTAAAGATCGTTTCTATAGCTGCTATAGGATTAAGTGATCCGATCTGTCCGTTCCGATTTCCATGTACGCCAAGGATAGCGGAGATGTTTAATTGATCGTTCTTATTAGTAACTTTTAGCAGGAAAATGTAGATTCATTTCACTATTTTAAGATACATTAAATATTTCTATATAATTCAAGAACAACATTTTTTTTTTTTCAATACATATTTATTATTGTTCTATATATTAAATTTGTTTAAATTGAAACTTAAATGCTATACTTAATACAAACAATAACAAATAGCTATACGTTAATTCGAGAGTTACACCAACAAATTTATGTGTAGTGCGTTTCTGACCATTTTAGTGGCCAACTGTAGCAGATTTTCGGGACGTTTTGAGCCATTCGATACACTAAGAGATGCAGCATAGATGGCATCATTATTATTATTATTATTATACGTTTGGGGATATTCCTTAAGTAGCCAGTTATGTATTTGATGCTCAAATTTATCCAGAAATTGTTCAATCTTATGAATTTTCTTGCCAATTCGGCTAGAAAATTATAATTGAAGATCTTCCTTAAATGTAATTAAACCCCAATTCTCCATGGCAGCACCCTGATTCTTTTTCAACTCAACATGATCCAATTTGGGTAATGAATATGGAATACCAAAATAATCCTCTAATTTCGCAACTGCTAATACTGCATTCTTCAAACCGCTTCGTCCCTTATTCTTACGTGTGGGCGAAGAGTAAATACTTTGCGTAATACCACGATATGTTTCCGATATATGTTCAAAATTTGAAATTACAAATGCCATTAGATATGTTGACATAACTGGTGTTGTCTGGAACGTTGTTGTCGTCAGTTCACTATACTCAATGAAATATAATATATTTAATTGCATAAATGCAACATAGTGTTATTCATGGAAGATTTACCCCTGATTATTGATGTTTGTATCGGCATATTGGAAACTGATACATAGCTACTGCTATGTGTTAAGCTGATGCTAAAGTTGGCCTTTATTGCTGGCTCATCATAACAAGGTAATACAATATATATATATATACTGATATACATATCATGCTGACTGCTGTTTTGTATACAAATATTAAAATATATTTATTTACAATTCTGTGTACAAAGATTAGCGTCCATGCTACAATACTACAAAATATAAAAATTTTGATAACATTTTTGGGATTTTTCAAAAGTACATAGACTAAGTGCATTAATTGATAGACTTTTGTACTAATGATAACTCTTAGAATCTGAATGAATACTTGTAATAAGATAACACTAGAATTTAATAGAAAAAATAAAATTTAATAGAAACAGAATTTTCCCACTGTTGTCAGTGGCGTTAATAAGTCTTATCGTATGTATGTATATACATATACATATATAATCAACACTTTTGCGCGTCATTTCATTGCATATACTACATATGTAAATAATAAAAAAAAAAAAAAAAACATATACATTCACATACTTGTATAATATGTATGTGCGCATAAAGCCTTCTTCATAAAGGGGCATGACTGTGAACACCATTTAAAGTCTAACATCGACTTTTGACAGTTTGCTTATCAAGCGACGCCAGCCAAGACATAATATTGTATATAAAGATAACACTATATATAATTGTTGTACATACATAGTTCTTATGAATGATATTGTGTCGGTTTGCTACTGAATTTTTATTATGATTTTTGTAGAACAAAGTAAATGGTTTGTTTTGATTTTGTTAATAAATTGACTAGTGATATCGATACTTTTTATACTCGCTGCCCATTGGGTACCAAGAGTATATTGAGTTAGTGACAAGAGCAAATGTATGTAACACCCATAAGGAGGCGTGGCCGACCCCATAAAGTATATATATTCTGACTCAGGATCAACAGCCGAGTCGATTGGAGCATGTCCGTCTGTCCGTCTGTCCGTCTGTCCGTCTGTACGTCCGTATGAACACACAGATCTCGGAGACTATAAGAGCTAGAGACTTCATTTTTTTTGAAAAGTTTTTGTAGTGTTTGCAGGCAGATCAAGTTTTTGGATTTTTGCCACGATTCCCTCCGCCACTACAAACCGATAAAAACGATTTTAAGCAAACCCAGACAAGGTACAACTTTGGTACAAAGTTAGAATTTGTTTATCTGGACGTTGTGTACAAATTTGGTACAGATCGGATAATAAACATGGAAGTTATACACATTTCAAACTCCAAAAGTTGAGAGGCGTCTCTATAGCGTACGCTTGCTTGCTGTTTTCACCCCACACACGACGGCAACATTAACTTATTGTTTTTTCTTTTTGACGATTCTAAAGGACGTGGCTCAGTGGTTAGAGGGTTGAGCACGCGTGCATGAGGTCCGCGGTTCGATTCTCGATTCGATTTTTTTTATTTTAAAAAAAATTTTTTTTTTTTTTTTTAAATTAACTTAAAATTGGCGAGTGCGCAGCACGAGCTAAATAAATATATAATATAATTTTGGGCACCGAGTATTATATAGTCGAGCACACTCGACTATAACTTTCTTACTTGTTCATTCATTATTAAGTGTATTTAAATTTCTTTTATTATTATTTATTTTTTTTCTTGTAGTTATGTCGCAGCTACACAATCGGAAGCAACCTATGCACGTCTTATATTACCTTGTTATGATGAGCCAGCAATAAAGGCCAACTTTAGCATCAGCTTAACACATAGCAGTAGCTATGTATCAGTTTCCAATATGCCGATACAAAACATCAATAATCAGGGGTAAATCTACCATGAATAACACTATGTTGCATTTATGCAATTAAATATATTATGATTTCATTGAGTATAGTGAACTGACGACAACAACGTTCCAGACTACACCAGTTATGTCAACATATCTAATGGCATTTGTAATTTCAAATTTTGAACATATATCGGAAACATATCGTGGTATTACGCAAAGTATTTACTCTTCGCCCACACGTAAGAATAAGGGACGAAGCGGTTTGAAGAATGCAGTATTAGCAGTTGCGAAATTAGAGGATTATTTTGGTATTCCATATTCATTACCCAAATTGGATCATGTTGAGTTGAAAAAGAATCAGGGTGCTGCCATGGAGAATTGGGGTTTAATTACATTTAAGGAAGATAGTATATTGCCCAATGATGAGAGCGATTCTTATAAACATATAAAAGATATATTAACTCAAACACATGAGATATCACATCAATGGTTTGGTAATTTGGTATCACCCGAATGGTGGTCCTATGTTTGGTTAAATGAAGGATTTGCAACATATTTTGGATATATTATAACAGATATGGTAAGTTCTAATATATGAATATTTATTTTGATATACACATATTATCATGTTCTCTATTTTCAGATAATGCCTCAGCATCATGTTATGGATATATTTGTCAGAGATGAAGCAGGGCATGCCTATAGTTATAATAGTTTCCTTGATGTACATCCCATGACATATTATGTGGAAACTGAAAGCGAAATTCTAAACGCATTTGATATTATTAGCTATAAACGTTCTGCCTGCGTTATCCGGATGTTTCATCATGCGTTCCATCAGAAGACTTTCGTGCAGGGTGTCAGTCACTATTTGAATAAATTGTAAGTACCAATTGGCAGCCCTTTGAACTGATTAAATTGCAATTGATGTGCCAAAGTTAAAAAACGCCCTTACAGCCAATACAATGTGGTCAATGAGCTAAATCTATTCGATTCGCTACAGACGGCTCTATTGGAGGATGCTGAGTTCCAGCAACAGCCTTGGATAAATAAGGTTCGTGAAATAATGCTTTCCTGGACACATAGTGAATGGTTGCCAATTGTTTCGGTTATTCGTAACTATGAGAATAATACGATTACGTTCAGGCAGCGTTCAATGCATTCAAAAACGGAACATTGGTGGATTCCATTGAACTTTGCTACCGCTCAGTTACCCAAATTTGAGCATACACATGTTGAATACTTTTTACCACCTGTGGAGGAGCTTACGCTTAGCTTGGATGAGCTACAGCTACAATTGAATGGACGTGAATGGTTAATTGTAAATAAACAACAAACTGGTTTCTATCATGTACTCTACGATACAGATAATTTGCGTGCCATTGCCCGGCAGTTGCAACAGAATCATACACTGATCCATACAATGAATAGAGCTGCATTATTCCCAAGATCTTGATCCACTAATCGAGCGCAATGAAATCGAATCATTTGATGTGATATTTGAGCTATTAAAATATTTGGAATTTGAGGAACATTTAACGCCTTGGAATCAGGTAGCTAATATTCTGGAGTTACTAGATCGTAATATTTATGGCACAGCATCGCATTCGCTGCTTAGACAATTTGTACGTCGTCTGGTTAGACCTACGTTCCTACGTCTATTTCATAAACAAGATAGACACCAATTAGATCTACAAGATAAATTGATACATGTTGATATTCTGCAAATAGCGTGTAAAACAGAAATGCCTGAATGTTTGGAATATACTGAACGTTTGGCACGCGATTATATATTCAAGAGGAACACTTTAAGTACCGATTATTCAGATTACTATGGCGTAAATGATCTTATACTTTGTTATGGTCTACGATATTTAAACGATGAGGATTTCAAAAAAGTTATCGAATTGTTGCAAGCAGCAGATCGTAATACCGAATTTTTTGATGACATTCTCTATGCATTACGTTGTACTCACAATCAACGACATTTGCGATACCATTTAAATATGCTAATGGGACAGAATTCAACGTTTCTTTTATTGAATGAAAAAGAGTCACTAATGTATTTAGGCTATGTCTACAAATCGAATAAGGCATCACGTCCTATTATTTGGCACTTTGTGGAGGATAACTACAAACATTTAACGCGTTCACCAAACTTTGTTGCAGCTTTTAACGATCTTGCTGCATATTTGTATGATCATCAAAAGCCTTACGTAAGTTACAATATTTGATAATAAAGTTATCTAGATTATTTTAATAATTACTTTTCGTTTTTTTTTTTTGCAGTTTTCTATTCTTCGACAAAAAATCGATTCATATATGCAGCAGGAACATATTGTCAATGAAGATGCTTTAATTCGCGAAGATTCTAGCCGAATTGGCAAGAAAATTCATAAGATTGAACAATTTTTGGATAAATTTGAGCATCAAATACATAACTGGCTACTTAAGGAATATCCCCAAACGTATAATAATAATAATAATAATGATGCCATCTATGCTGCATCTCTTAGTGTATCGAATGGCTCAAAACGTCCCGAAAATCTGCTACAGTTGGCCACTAAAATGGTCAGAAACGCACTACACATAAATTTGTTGGTGTAACTCTCGAATTAACGTATAGCTATTTGTTATTGTTTGTATTAAGTATAGCATTTAAGTTTCAATTTAAACAAATTTAATATATAGAACAATAATAAATATGTATTGAAAAAAAAAACAATGTTGTTCTTGAATTATATAGAAATATTTAATGTATCTTAAAATAGTGAAATGAATCTACATTTTCCTGCTAAAAGTTACTAATAAGAACGATCAATTAAACATCTCCGCTATCCTTGGCGTACATGGAAATCGGAACGGACAGATCGGATCACTTAATCCTATAGCAGCTATAGAAACGATCTTTAGCATTTCGGTTCAAACTTGTAGGTGTACTAAAATGTACTAAAATAGTCTAAAATAGTACAAAATCGATAATCGTTTCTCGATAACAATTGCTGTCTAATTGTTTACACACTGAAGATACGATTGAAGGTACTTCACATATATATATACATATATATATATACGTACATATATTTTTAAGAATATAAAAGTCATTGTCCATTATCTTAATAGTCAAAGAAACCATAAGGTCGTGTGAATACGCTCATACATGCACACATACATTTATTTAGAAGTAGTATAAGTGGACTTCACTATAAAAAAAAACTACTTGTACAAAGTGGAGCAAATTAGAATTGAAAACATTTATAGGCAATGTCTAGAGATAAGCTGTTAGAATAACCGACAATAATAGACTATATTTTACTGGTTTATAACTGCATAGGATCGATCTGAGCTATTTACTACGATTAAATGAATTTACTTATCATCATCATCGTTATATTTATACGCAACTATCTTTATTGTATGGAATAGGATAAGATATAATATGTAAGGAAATCTGTAGTTACAAGCATGCGAAATTACTTTACCCTGTACCGTCAAGTATAAGTTCAAATTCTTGATCTGCACAAATATCATCCGAAATTGGAACTAAACTGAATCTGCGTTTAATTTACAAGAACATATGTAGATCATTTAGGGTCTCCTAGCTCTTATAGTTTAGGAAATCTATACGTTTCTGCATATCTACATAAAAATTGTATTCCCATTTTCAATGTATACAGGGTATACAAATTTCTATAAATAATCGTTAATTTTATAGTCGAAATGTTATATGTACTGTGCACTCAGAGAGCTCAACATGATGCACTGGCCAAGGAATCCGAGGTCGCAGATCCTCATACTTTTACTCCTGGTTCTTGGTGTGAGCAACCTACAGGCAAGACAAATAAAATTTCAAGATGTGGATTTAGATGAAGTGCAATTGGAAACAAAAGGATATCAATTGAAATACTCAAATATTGAACCGCGTGTAGATGATAATAGTGCAGGAAATTATCGATTACCAAACACAACGATTCCATTGTCCTACGATATTGAGCTCTGGACAACAGTAGACACCGGTGAACGTGCTTTCAACGGAACCGTCAAAATTAATCTGCGTGTGATCGAAACCACAAAAACAATTACATTACATGCCCGACAAACCCAAAATTTTACCGCAAGGATAATTAATACGAACTCTGCTGGATCAGAAATTGAACTCAATGTGACCCTAGAGGCAGAACGTGAATTTTTAATCTTAAATAACGAAAAGGATTCATTTGTCGCCGGAAGCAATTGGACTTTAACTATTAATTACACTGGTCTATTACGTACTGATCAAGGTGGATTTTATTTGTCTAGCTACACTGATGATGATGCGAAAGTACAGTAAGTACTGTTACGGCTTTTAGCTTTAAAAAAAATTATTAAAAATTGTTTAATTGTTGTCGTATTTGAATTTAGAATATTTTTTTAATATTTAATTTACATTAATAGAATAATTTTAATTATTTTTCTATCTAAAGTTACTTGGCAACTACACAATTTGAGAGCACAAATGCCCGACATGCCTTCCCATGCTATGATGAGCCAGCAAAACGTGCAAATTTCACCATAACTTTACATCACACTGACAAGTATAATGCCATTAGTAATATGCCAGTAAATGAGACTGTATCAAAGTAAGTATTATACGAGTATATTAATAAAATTCTCTTGGTGTAATATCAAAATTCAATTAATAATAGACCAGGCGTAACAGTATTTCAAACAACGCCAAGGATGTCAACATATTTGATAGCATTCATTGTATCAGATTTTGAATCAACAAAAGGAGAATTGAATGGCATACCACAACGTGTATTTTCACGTAAAGGAAAGCAAAATCAACAGGAATGGGCATTATGGTCGGGTCTAGTAGTTGAGTCGAGTTTAGCTAACTATTTGAATGTACCATTTGCTCTGCCTAAATTAGATCAAGCTGGTATTCCAGATTTTTCGGCAGGTGCTATGGAAAATTGGGGAATGGCAACATATCGTGAAATGTATATGTGGTGGAATAAGGAAAATTCAACAGTTAATCTTAAAACAAGTATTTCCAATATTATTGGACACGAGTATGCACATATGTGGTTTGGTGATTTAGTTTCCGTTGAATGGTGGACATATCTTTGGCTAAAGGAAGGATTCGCCACTCTATTTTCATACGAATCTAATGATATTGCATTTCCCGAATGGAATACATATCAGATCTTCCATGTTAGTGATTACAACAGTGCATTAATAAACGATGCAGTTTCTACTGCTGTCCCAATGACGCATTATGTTCAAACACCAAGTGAAATATCTGGACGTTATAATACATTTTCATATGCAAAGCCTGCTAGTGTTTTGTATATGTTCAAAAATGCCTGGACAGAAGCTGTCTTCCGTCGTGGATTGAACAAATATCTGACCAAATAGTAAGTATTCCAATAAATATAAAAATATACATAGAAGCATTGTACTTAAGGATCCTTTCCTACAGTCAATATAATTCTACTGATGAATGGAAATTATTCGGATCACTGCAAGAAGCTGCTGATGAACTTAATCATAGACTTCCTGTTGCTGTAGCCACCATTTTTTCAAGCTGGTCTCATCAGGCAGGTTACCCCCTGCTAACTGTTGAACGTAACTATGAAACAGGCACTTTTAGTGTTAAGCAGCAGCGTTTTGTTAATGATAAGGATGCTACAAATACCAATACCTGGTATGTGCCAATCAATTTTGCTGTGTCATCAAATTATGATTATCGTAATACAACCGCCTCACATTATTTACTGAAAACTGCAAATACTCCAGTGGAAGATGTTAAAATTGCCAGCAATGATTGGTTGTTACTAAATAAACAATCTAGTGGCTACTATCGTATATTATATGATACTGAGAATTATCGTCTATTAGCCAAAGGATTGTCAGAGGAAACATATAAATTTCATCCAAGGAATCGTGCACAGATATTGCATGATGCTTATCGATTTGTCGACACGGGACGTATAACTCAATCCACATTGTTTCAGTTATTGGCCTATTTGAAATATGAAGATCAATATGCACCCTGGTCCACTGCTAATAGTATCTTGACTGTCTATGATAGATATCTAAGAGGAGATCAAAATTATTTATATTTCCGTGAATTTGTGATTGATCTTATTGAAAATATTTTCGATAAAATTGGCGTCAATGAGCAACCTGGTGAACATTATCTTAATCAATATTTACGTGTTACTCTTGTAAGTCTGGCCTGTCAGGTGGGCAGTGAAAAATGTTACGAACGATCGGCAGAAAAGCTAAAACAATTTCTACAACAAGGTGTAGCAATTGAGCCAACTGTTCGAACACAGGCCTATTGTGCTGGATTACGTCAGACAGATGATACTACTTACAATCTTGTCATATCACAACTCTTTGCTTCAACTGTATCTACCGATCGTAGTTTATTTATTACATCTTTAGGATGTTCACAAAGCTCATCGCAGCTTAAATCATTTATCGAAATCTCAATCGATAAGTCAAAAGTTTTAAGTGATTCAGAGCGTTATTCTATACTTAACGCTGCATACACCAGAAGTGAAATTGGTCTAACTGCTAGCTTAGAATTCCTCGAGTTGAATTGGAAACCATATGCAGAACTTAGCACAACCACGGCAAAACCATTAGATACCGCATTGCGTGGTATTGCCCAATATGTTGTTAGTGAGACACAGAAAACTCGGGTAAGTTTTTTAAATTATTGAAAATATTTTATATTCCATACTAATTGAATTCTTCTTGTAGTTTAATAATCTGGTAAAGGATGTTACCGATAATGGATCTGCCTATATTACTGATGACTTGAGTAACGTTGTCAACGGTTATATAGAGACAAACTTTAATTGGTTAAATGAACATCGAGATCCTGTTATTAATTGGCTATTATCCACTAGAAATGGTAGTGCGTCTCGATCAGTGTCTTTGCTGACACTTATTGCAACCTTTGTTACTTTGATGATGTTCTGCAAAATTTAATTAAATTTTTTTGACTTTTCTGTTAATGTTATAATTAAACTTTGATAATGAATCTAAATAATTTTTATTTATATTTTTATTTTTTTTTTTTTTTGCTGATCATGTTTTAACCAATTGACCAACAACATTTTAGCTTATTTGGATGTGATTACTTGATTACTTTATCTTTTTTTTCATTATTAGCTGCACTTGATATTTAACAATCTTATCGTTGTGTTTTTTTTTTCGAAGAATTAATAAGACCGTAATAATCGTAGATCATATATTTTGTTACGTACAAATGTCCAAATTATTATTGTCATTACATGCTAGAGCGTAATACTATATGCATACATCATGGTCCCTATAAAATGAAATATTTATTAGTCGCATACGCCTTAAGTTCTAAAAGTCGCCTATGGCCAAGGCCATAATCATAATTATAAATTATTATAGTTTTTTTTTCCGGATTTTATAATTGTACATTGCCCTCGAATTTCTTATATGATTATACGTAACATATAGTTAACACTTTTTGCTTAGATTTCATTATTTCAATAAAATTGGGGAACATTTTTATTATTATTATTATTATTTTCTTTTTTTTTGCCAAAGTTATCCCAGGGTAATAATAAACATAAATTCAATTTTACTTTTTTTTAGGTTGATGTTAAAAATTGTAGAGTTGACTTTATTGCGTATATTTGAAAGAATTCTGAATTTATCTTTTACCTAACCGGAAACTTTTCCTTTCATTTAGCTTATTAGAATCACAAAGTTTACAATCTGATTAATCTGATAAATAAAATTATTTCTCAATGAATTGGATTACGATTAGTAAAAAAAAAAATATATATACAATATGCTATGTCAAATTTTTAATAATCATTCTTTGGACTTAACTATCTAGCTATGTCTGAAAATCATAAGCAATTAACATTATCTTGAATACTTTCATGAAAGGCCATACTTGAACATGTGTAATCATCAAATAATATTAGCGTCTTACACACTTGATTTGTTATCTAACTTGGCTAATACCAGTTGACAACCACGTTTAAATGGTTTGATTAAAGCGTGGCACACGAATTATAAGGTACTAATAGTACTTAAGGATCGATTCTTTGATTTATAGCTATAAATTTTTATTGAATGGGCGTGGTAACTTTAGCATGCGTCTGAGTGCCATGATTACAATAATCTTTATGTTAAGCAAAACTGATAACAGCAGCTTGACTGCTTATAATATATATACCTTGAAAATAAAAAATATTATCGCGATAATAAATTCAAGAACTTACTTTAAAAGTGCTAAACTAGTGATCGGTGCTCAGTTATTCTTTAGTTGTATTCGACACGTACGGTACAACATGACTCGCGCTCTTTGTTCATTTTTGATCCTGTTGGTGGCAGCCATTGTGGCACAGGCAGCCGTTGTTAGGCAATTTCCACCCTTTGAACAGTTAAACAATGTACAATTATTGGAGAATCCCAATGAACGTTATACAGTGCGCGCTGACGAGGATACCTATAGGTTACCCAATAATACTGAACCTTTGGAATATGATGTAGTGTTAAAAACGAATGTTCACACCGGTGAAACTGTATTCAATGGCACCGTGACCATCACTTTGAAGGTCCTGCAAGACTCTTCGCAAATTGTGGTGCATGCTCGTCAATTAGAAAATTTCACTGCAACCATACGTGAGGCTAACAGTCAGACTACTGCAACTACGCTGGAAATTACGCAAGATACGGAACGTGAATTTCTTAAATTACATGCTAATGGCTTGGCTTTCACTGCCGGCACTACCTGGTTGCTAACCATCGAATATCAGGGTAATTTACGTAGCGATAACGGTGGCTTCTATTTGTCAACCTATACGGATGAGCAAGGTGTAAAAAAATATTTGGCAACTACACAGTTCGAGAGTACAGATGCCCGACACGCCTTCCCTTGCTATGACGAGCCAGCAAAACGTGCAAATTTTACCATAACCATTCATCATGATCCCAGTTATAATGCTATTAGTAATATGCCAGTGAATGTTGATAAATCCAGGTTAGTTACATCAAATGATGTATGTTAAGAACATTTCATATATATATATATATATTTTCGATAGCTCTGGAATAACTGCTTTTAATACCACGGTCAAGATGCCATCATATTTGGTTGCCTTCATCGTTTCGGAATTTGTCTACACAGAAGGTAAACTGAATGATTTGCCACAACGTGTTTTCTCACGCAAGGGTACCGAAAATGATCAAGAATGGGCACTGACCACTGGTATGCTTGTTGAGAAGCGTCTATCGGGCTATTTTGATGTACCATTTGCATTGCCTAAGCTGGATCAAGCTGCGATTCCCGATTTTGCCGCTGGCGCCATGGAGAATTGGGGTTTAGCCACATATCGTGAAGAGTATTTGCTTTATAATACAGAAAACTCAACAGTGAATACACAGACGAATATTGCCACCATTGAATCGCATGAAGATGCACATATGTGGTTTGGTGATCTGGTTGCAATTGAATTTTGGAGTTATCTCTGGCTTAAGGAAGGTTTCGCTACACTTTTTGAGAATTTAGCTGTCGATTTGGTAAAGTAATTTAATGACATATATGTATCACACATATTTATTTTTTTTGAATTTCAGGCTTATCCTGAATGGGATATATTCCAAACCTTCCATGCAGCTTCATATCAAAATGCTATGGTCACCGATGCTAATCCCTCTACTCGTCCAATGACTTATTTTGTTGAGAAGCCAGCAGAAATTGCCTTGCTGTACGATAATATTGCTTATGCCAAGGCAGGATCTGTATTGGACATGTGGCGTCATGCGTTAACCAACACTGTTTTCAAACGCGGCCTCCATAACTATTTGGTAGCCAAGTAAGTTTATTAAAAATGTTAGTTTAATAACATAAATAAGTTAACACACACACACACAACTCATTTCTTTTAGTCAATATAGTGCTGCCAATGAATCGCATCTATTTGATGCGATCGCTCTTGCAGCACGTGAAGAAAACTATGCCGTGAAGGCTGAAATTAATGATATGATGGCCAGTTGGACGCGTCAGGGTGGCTTGCCCGTGCTAAATGTAGAACGTAATTATGACAATGGATCATTTACAGTGCAACAAGAGCAGTATACCAATAATAAGAACTACAATGGCACCAAACTGTGGTATATACCATTCAACTATGTTGTAAAATCCAATCCAGATTTCCGTAACACCGAAGCAACAGATTACTTACTGAACGTAAAGAGTTTGGCCATATCTGCTCCTAGTTTAAGCAAAGAAGACTGGCTAATATTAAACAAACAATCAACGGGATATTATCGCATCAATTATGATTCTAAGAATTGGCAACTTATCACTGATGAATTGATCAGTCGTCCGCATAAAATTCATCCACGTAATCGTGCACAATTCATAAGCGATTTATATCGATTCAGTACCAGTGGACGTGTCACACATGCTACACTATTGCAGTTGCTCACCTATTTGCCACAAGAGAATCAATATGCTCCATGGTCAGCAGCCAATACGGCCATCACATTATTCAATCGTTATCTAGGTACCGATGAAGCCTACGAACATTTCCAATTCTATCTTAAGCAATTGGTTAGCGAACAATTTGATAAGTTTGGTGTTAATGATGTTCATGGTGAGCAACATTTGGCCAAATATACACGTAATGTTGTTATCAATATTGCCTGCTTGGCGGGTTTGGAAAGTTGCCTTAGTGAAACAAAGGCCAAGTTAGAAGCATTGGTTGAGTCAAATACTGCCATTGAGCCAAATCTACAGACGCCAGTCTATTGTAATGGCTTAAAACAGGCTAACGATAATGTCTTCAATTTCGTCTATGACAAATTGATGAAATCCAATGATCAGGCCGAACGTCGTCTACTCATTTCTGCTCTGGGTTGTGCCCAGTCTAAGACACAATTGGAGAAATATGTAGCCAGCAGCATTGATAACTCAAACGGACTTCGTCCTCAAGAGCGCTACACTATTCTTAGCCCAACCTATTCTCGTGGCGAAGTTGGATTGCTTGTTTCTATTGAATTCTTATCCAACAACTGGCAAACTTATGGTAATCTGAATGCTGGTTTTGGTGGTGTTAATCCTCTTTACTCCGACATCGTGGGTATGTCTGCTTATGTGGTCAATGAAAATCAAAAGACTAAGCTCCAGGAACTTGTTGATAAAGTTAAGAACTCTGAGTTTGTACCATCAACATTACAGACGAGCGTCGATGCTAACGTTCAGGCAAATATGGATTGGCTGTCAGATAATCGGGGACCCATCATCTCTTGGGTCTCAAGTTTCCGAAACGGAAGTCCCGCTGTTAGCGTATCCATAATAGCCATGGTACTCTGCCTATTGGTTGCCAAATTATTCTAAGAATTACTCACAATATTAAGTTATATTAGTAAACTATTCATATCTGACAAATACAATTCCAACAATATATTAACAAAATTAAAAATAACATGTATTATTCATATTATAGATTATTCTATTAACATACATAGAAGTGATTTTTTTTTTCGAATTTTTAGGTAATTTTTTTTTAAATTTATAGTTTATGCCCATAATAAATATCAAAAAAAAAAAAAAAATAAATACTTATCAGAAGGCAATATACAACGCATGGCAACAATAACATCATGATATCGATAACGGCACCACAATAACCAATCAGCGATTTGCTAATCCGCCATTGAAGGACGCCATTTTAAGTTTTGAGGGAATTACTTAAAGTAATAGGCCTCTTTCATAAGTACTTTGAACAATTTATACGCTGCAACTCTTCAAAATCGTCTAGTCAAGTTCAATTAAAAAGCCTCGTGGTTCGGTCCTTTTATTTATTTTTTATTGAATGTAATAAATATGTATTATGTCTTCTATTATTCTATCAAAAGAAAATTGCAGGTAATGCCCTTTACTATTATACTTATTAAACTTATTTTCAATCTTTAAAAGATAAGATTAAACATTGGCTCATTCGCTGTCAATGTCACCTCATATACCTTTAAGAGTATAAGTATGATTCAACATAATATACAAGAAGTTGATTTAAAATTTAAAAAGTGATTTTCAAGTGTTACGATAGAAATCGAATTTAATATGAATAAACTAAGAATTATTGAGTCATTTTATATATATATATATATATATATATTTATATTATCTTTATATATGTATATATAATATGTAACTAAACAATAAACAAAATTCCCATAAATAATTCAACATGATTAACATATAAATTTTACTTAAAGGAAAATATTAATTTACTCCTCTTTATATTTGCTATTTTTATTAAAAAATAAAAAAAGAGTAATATTGGATCTATCAATACATACATCATATAAATGTACATGTACATATGTACATATGTATATGCGTACATATGCCATAAGCTTTGCAGAACGCGTAAATCACCGCATTTTTTCTTATCGGCTCGTCATCGTAATCGTTGCTTAATCTATGGGTACACTATCTTGGATGAAATAAAATGTTTAAGGCTAGAGATAAATCGTTGATACACTCACCTGTAAAGCTTATATATAGTAACAGCTATTGCCAGCAAAATTTAGTTGTCAAATCGCGTGCCGTTTGGGCGTATGAATAATATTACCTGGTACTAACGGCCCCGTCCATAGTTTAAATATCTGAAGTGAGTGCAAATCGGTTGCATAACATGGTGAAATTAATTCGATTAATTATTGATCTCTAATTTTTTTTTTTGTAACATAATTTTGATCATTTTACACAGAATATGTTTAGCTGGCGTCTTTCTGTCCTTTGGGCAGTAATTGTCTGTATATCCGCTGTTTTAGCGGATACAAGACAATTGGAATTGAATACAAAACCACAGACTAGAGCGACTGAAAACGCTGATTATCGACTATCACAAAATATTGATCCTGTTAATTATAATATTACATTGCGTCCGTATTTATTGGAAAGTGATGGCAATAAAAGGTTCAGCTTTGACGGTGAAGTTTTCATTGAAATTATACCAAAAACAACCACAAGGCTTATTTCAATACACTCGAAGAGTCTCGAATATTCGCTTAGGGAATACTGGGTAAAGCCTACAGCAGGCGCTACTGTCACTAAAATAACTCTGACTGTGAGTGGTACAAACGAGGATACAAACATTATGAACCTAACTTCAACTTCTGATTTGGTCGCCAATCAAGCTTACATTTTACATTTTAATTATACGGGTAAGATGGAAGACGATATGCATGGATTCTATCGTAGCTACTATGTCAACGACAACAATGAAACCAAGTAAGTTTTTACTTTCATTTAACTAAATAAATAAATTATAAACAATTATTTTTGTCATTTTAACAGATGGTTGGGATCCACTCAGTTCCAGACTCACCATGCACGTCGCGCCTTTCCTTGCTTCGATGAGCCACGTTTTAAGGCTACTTTCGACGTAAGTTTGAAACGTCATCGGACCTTCAACAGTGTGAGCAACACAAGGCAAATTTCCTCTACACCTACTGCTGAAGCGTAAGTTTCCGAAGACGAATAAGTTTTTTTTTTTATACTTTTTCAGGGGGTAAATTAATTTCAGAGCATATTAATTTGTAACAGCTCTTAGGACGTATGATAGGCATCAAAATATATATATATATATTCTTGCAGCTAAATTGAAATGTGCATATCTGTCTGTCCGTCTGTTTTAACTCAAACTAGTCTCTCAGTTTTCTAGCTTTCTCTTGTTCTATAGATTGCATATAAATCGCAACCGGAGACATCGGACCACTATATCATGATTTAAGTTTAGTAATGACTTATACGTCACATATAAATTTGGTCCAAATCGGACCACTATATCATATAGCTTGAGGAACAGACTAAAAAAATGAGTTCTTTATGAAAATAGCGTATAACATCTTTGGCACGTCGAAGATAACTTTACTTAATGGTTTTTTTTCCCTAATTTTATTGGTTTTTGTCTTCAGCGAATACTTTTTGGATGTATATAAGACGACTCCGAAAATGTCAACATATCTGTTGGCCTTCATTATTTCGGAATTTAGCATTCGCAAAGACGATCAATTTGGAGTTCTCGCTCGTCCCGAATTCTATGCTCAAACGCAATACAGCTTCAATGTTGGACGTAAAATTCTACAGGAGATGAGCAAATATTTAAATAAAGACTATTATAGCATGGGAAATGATAAAATGGATATGGCTGCCATACCAGATTTTTCAGCTGGTGCTATGGAGAATTGGGGTCTGCTTACTTATAGAGAACGTAGTCTTTTGGTTGATGAATCATCTACCACATTGTCATCCCGTCAGTCCATTGCTGCCGTCGTGGCTCACGAGCAAGCGCATATGTGGTTCGGAGATTTAGTCACTTGTGAATGGTGGAGTTATACCTGGTTAAACGAAGGTTTTGCTAGATATTTCCAGTACTTTGGTACAGCTTTCGTCGAAACCGAATGGGAGCTGGAGAAACAGTTTGTTGTCGATCAAATTCAATCCGTTATGGCCATGGACTCATACAGTGGAACAAATCCACTCAGTGATAACAATACTTACACTCCAGCGCATTTAAGTCGTATGTTTAATAGCATTTCCTATAACAAGGGAGCTACTTTTATACGCATGATTGAGCACACCATGGGCTCACAAGAGTTTCAGACATCGCTGCAGCAATATCTAACAAAATAGTGAGTATATTCATAATGCATTAATTTATTTAATGCCTCTAATAACAATCAACTTATTATCATAGCGCCTATCAATCATCCATACCGCAATACTTGTTAAACTTTTGGCTTGAAAATTGGAAACCAGAAAGATTCAGTAGCAGTGCAGAATATATTTTCTACAACTATACCACACAGGTGGGATATCCACTAATTAATGCTAAATTGTCAAACGATGGCAGAAGTGTTGAGTTCAGTCAGCAACGTTTCCTGCTCAAGAAAAACGATGGCTCTGACTCCAATCTGCGGTACACAGTTCCTATTAGTTACACAACTAACACCGAAAAGAACTTTGTCAGTACTACACCAAAGTTTGTATTGGCTGCAAATGCAACCACCGCCCATACCGTCACATTGAGCAGTGCAGTCACCTGGGTGATTGCCAATATTCAGGAGACAGGTTACTATCGTGTTAACTACACTGAAAGCAATTGGCATGCAATTCATGGTGCTCTTACTGCCACCAATTGGAGCGATATACACGAAATTAATCGCGCACAGGTAGTTGATGATTTGCTTAATTTGGCACGGGCTGGAGATATTCATTACAATTTGACAATGGATGTTTTGGAGTATTTGGAAACGGAAACAAACTATATCCCATGGACATCTGCCTTCAACGGATTCAACTTTTTGGCTATACGTTTAGGTACAGATACCAAGGATTTCAGCACTTACATTAAAGAGATCACCACAAAGGCTTATAATAAGCTTGGATTTGCAGAGACCGTATCAGACAAAGCTCTTGATATCTATCTGCGTACAAAGATACTTTCCTGGTCGTGTCGCTATGGAAATACTGACTGTGTTAATCAGGCTAAAGTCTACTTTAACTCATTATCCAATGTACCCAAGAACATCCGCTCAGTAGTCTACTGTGTTGCATTGCGTGAAGGTGGTGAAACTGAATTTGAGGCACTGTATCAAAAATTCAAAAATGAAACTGTTGCTACCGAGGAGACATTGTTGCAAAACTCCTTTGGATGTGTTAAAAACCAAAAACTGATCGAACGAGTATTTAATCTAGTAATCTCCGATGAAATTCGCAGACAGGACAAATCCTCAGTCCTTGCCACACTTTACACAGAGAACAATGAAAATGTTAGCCCCGTTTTCAAGCTAGTCACCGATAATTGTGACGCATTAGCTACTGCGTAAGTAATTTATAAAAAAAAATTATTTATTTTAAACGATTTTTAATTTTTTATCTATCTTTATCTTTTATCTACAGAATGGGCGGTTATTCCTCTGTGGCTACAGTCATCTCCAACATTGCTTCACGTTTCACAGAGAAATCACAATACGAAGATCTTCAAAAATTCACCACAGCTAATACCAATAAGTTTGGTACCTCTGTTGATGTATTGAAAACAGCTGAGAATACTGTTAATGAGAACTTAGCCTGGGCTGATGATAAATTGGGTCATGTTCGTAACTATCTGGGTAAACGCAACGGTAGCGCCATGATCAGTGCTTTTAGCGCCCTAACATTGTTGCTGGTTTCACTGGTTACAATGCTGCGCTAAAGTCATCTAAATCCATAAATAGAAGGATTTAAAGTAATTGTCCAATAAAAGTATTTGTACACCTAGTGCCAATTCAAAGTCAATAAACTATACAGATAAGATATTTTTTGAGTACAGAAAAATATGCTAGTATCGTGTTAACATTTATAATAAAAATCGAACGTAATCTATATATGGATCGTTATCTGCTGCTTGCTCACATGCTTTTTTTTTATTGCTTCTATTATTTCCTTTGAACTTGGTAATTTTTCTATGGAAATTGGAAACTAATATTTTTTGGGCCTAATAAAACAATATAAAAAAAAAATACCTTCAAAAATTTGTTGTTGTTTATAAGATTTATAGATCGGTGGAAAACAAAAAAAAAAAAAAATTAATATATATATTTATCTAATTTGAACAAGTGTTGGCGTGACGAATATAACCTGGTAATTTGCAAAATATTATTATTATTGTTATTTAATAGGCGTTTAAGCCACAAAAAAAAAAAAAAAAAAAAAAACATGAGGAAAAACATGAAGTATAGAAAGTTGCACTTGAGTGAGCTCGACTTTATAATAATATAGCTAAAACCTAACCAAATGGTTCATGACAGTTTAGCTTTAGAATGAATATGTTCGTCATACGGTATGGTATATAACAAGTAAGAAAGTTATAGTCAAGTGTGCTCGACTATATAATACTCGGTGCCCAAAGTTATGTGGCAAAAATCTAAAATAAACTTGATCTGCCTGCAAACACTACAAACACTATGCTTTTTGTGGATAGTGTAAGTCTCTATCTCTTATAGTCTCCGAGATCTGTGTGTTCATACGGACGTACAGACGGACAGACGGACATGCTCCAATCGACTCGGCTGTTGACCCTGAGTCAGAATATATATACTTTATGGGGTCGGCCACGCCTCCTTATGGGTGTTACATACATTTGCTCTTGTCACTTACCCAATATACTCTTGGTACCCAATGGGCACCGAGTATAAAAACTTAAGTCCCGAATTTGTTGTATGTGCTACATCATTTAAGTGTAAAGTTTAGATGTGAATAACGCCTGATTTTGTGATTGTTAAAATATTGTTCAGAACCTAAATATTGTTCAAAATATTTTATTATATTATATAAAAGAAAATGATCTGTTTTGCTTAATTTTCATAATCTTATAAGAGAATATAAGAAACTAAGCTTAACGATGTAAACTTGCAAAATATAAGTTTAGTTTGACTTAATCTTACAAAATTTGATTTAAATATAAAATCTTCAGTTTGCCCAAAAAATATTTTGTTTTTTAATGCTCAGATACTACAATACATGCTCTCTCAGCACATTTAGGGGCATAATGTGGATGCTGTTTTGTCATCCATTAGTGATAAGCTACAGCTGTGAGTGTGATAAACCAATTATAGTCCGGGATAAAAAAAAACAAATTTCAGCTTAAAGAGAAACTTTAAAATATTTACGTATTTCAAGATATTTTGCGTAAAAGTGAATTTTAAATTAAAATTTTTAAAATTTATATAAAATTTAAATTTTTCTTACTGAAACAAAGTAAGTAGAGAAAATTACGAAAACCCAACAATCTAAAATATCAAGAATATATATATTTCACACCCGGTGCCATTTCAAATTATCGAGACTCGACTGTATATAGATATATTATGGGGTCTGCCATGTTTCTATCTGAGTTTTACAAACTCATGACCACAATGCATAAACACACTGTGAAAGCGATAAATAAAAATTGCGATGACTAATATGTTATTAAGATTTGCGACTTTATAGAGCAACTATATTTTAAAGTATTTTGAAAAAACTCCCGATAAATACTTAAATGTGATTTTTTATTCAAGTGCAATACCGCAACGATTATGAGTTGAAAAAAAATTCGATTTAATGACACTATAAAACCATCATCAAACTAGTTTTTAATCAATAAAATTTTTTTAATAAATTTCTCATAAATAGATTCGTAAACAATATTAATTAGCTCTAAATATATTTAATTTACAGTTTTATTCATTCTTAAAACCTGTTTTTACCAAAAGACGCTTGGTTATTATAGGGTTAAGAGTAACAAGAACAAATGTTAAGTAGTAGGCTGTGGCTGAATAATCATTTCATCGACACCTATTGTCCGCATTATCTAATCATTGAAACATACAAAAACCATCTGTTTTTTAGGGAGTTTTTTTTTTTTATTGGTTAGCAAGTATGTTCTTTAAAGCTTTTTGTCAGGCAGTATTAAACTTGCTCTCAGCATGAACAGTTCGCGAAGCTGGGTGCTTGCCACTCTACTCTTATCACTATGTTGTCTGATAAGCACGAGTGAGAATATTAATTATCGACTTGACCGCAGTGTGTTGCCATCGTTTTATAATTTAACCATTAGAGTAAACCAAGAGGAAACAACATTCTATGCAAATGTACAAATAACACTTAAAATATTAAAAGAGAATATCAATAATATTACATTGCATCAAGACACACTTGATATAACAAATTGTTGGCTCCATAATGTTACAGGAAATATAATAGAAAGTATTTCACCAGAAAAATTACAATATGAACCGGAAACACAAAAGTTTACAATTCCGCTGCAGAATTCATTAGAAATTAGTGAAAATTATATTTTGGACATAGAATATAAAGGTAAAATTCGGACTGATATGGCAGGTCTATTCTCTGCCAGCTATGTGGATGAACAGACAAATACGACAAAATGGCTTGCATTGACACAGATGCAACGTCTTAATGCCCGCCTGGTGTTTCCCTGCTTTGACGAACCGGCTTTTAAAGCTAAGTTTAAGATACAAATTATACGACCAGATGGTTTCACATCAATCAGCAATACAAGATTGAATAAAACCACACACGAATTGTAAGCAATAATTTAATCATTAAATATTATTAATATATTATAGTAATCATTTTTTTTTTCATATCTTCTGATATTTTGGACTTTATGAAGATTATACGATCATTATTTTTTTTTGATTTTAAGTTTTATTATTTTTGTTTTAATCTTTTTAGTGATAACTATTATATGGATCACTTTGAGGTTAGTCCACCTATGTCCACTTATCTAGTGGCCTTTGTCATTTCCGAATATCAGGCTCGTGGAAATCTAAGTGATTTTGCTATTGTATCTCGTCCTGATTATATAAATAAAACCGAGTTCAGTTATAATATTGGCAAACGTGCTATTGCTGCCTACGATGAGCTCTTTCAACAACCTTATAAGGAATTGGGTAATGATATTCTACTATATGCCACTTCACCACGTTTTCCACATAATGGCATGGAAAATTGGGGTCTTATTATCTATAGGTTTGTACACGAATACAACAATCTATGTAATTATATTAATATTGATATATATCTATTTTAGTGATGATGTGCTGGTTCATCATCCTGGCTATACAGACGGTTGGAAAGATAAGGAGTTTAGTGTTCGGATCATTGCACATGAAACATCTCACATGTGGTTTGGAGATAGTGTTACTTTCGAATGGTGGAGTTATTTTTGGCTAAATGAGGCATTTGCACGATACTACGAATATTTTATGGCGCATAAGGTAAAAACTTAGATATAGAAAAATAATTTAATTTTTAGCTCACTTTTATTTCTATCTTTCAGCTTTATCCAGAGTATCAGTTAGATCAACAATTTGTTGTTCGACAGCTGCAACTAATTTTTGTCACCGATTCAATGCCTACCACACAACCCATGACCAGTCCAGAAGATAGCGTGCAAACTCCATCACAGATAGCCAATAAATTTAGCAGCATCGCCTATGCTAAGGGCGCCAGTATCGTTCGTATGTGGAGGAATGCAATGGGCGGCGAGAACTTTGATGCAGCCATCAGAAGCTATCTCAAAGAGCAGTATGTTCCATTGCATATATTCCTCTGTGGGATAATATTTAATTACAATTTCTTACAGCCATTTGGGTAACACTGAACCAAAGGATTTATTCGCACACCTCGAGCAACATTGGCCATCGCAACAATTTGTGACCCTTAATCAATTCTTAACCGATTTCACCGAGCAGCCAGGATATCCAACGATCATGGTGAACATAACAAGGCAGAATAAAATGATCACTTTGGAACAAACACGTTTCCTACTCAGTCCAAAACCTGAAAATGATCCCGATCTACGTTACACTGTTCCTATAACCTTTGCAACGAATTTAGAACAAAATTTCAATAATTTAACTCCACATCTGTACTTTGATAAGAATGTTGGCATGGTTCAACTTAATTTCAAGGAGCCAATCGATTGGATTATACTAAATCTGAAACAATCGAACTACTATCGAGTACTATACGATACACCAATACTTGAACAGATTCTATTGGCTTTAAATCAAGTTGGACACAGTTCTATACCCGTTGAAAATCGTGCACAGATTGTCGATGATCTCTTTAACTTTGCCCGAGTTGCACATATCGATTATGAATATGTCTTTAAGTTCTTGGAATACTTGAGCTATGAAGTCGATTATATACCATGGTATGCGGCATATCAAGGTATGCAACGAGTGGCTATGCGCTTAACCGAGGATCAGTTAACTGATTTTGAAACATATCTAAGCGATATTACAACATCTATCTTTAGTAAGCTTGGTACAAATTCCAGCTCAAATGACACCATATTAGACGTGTACAATCGCAACATGCAAGTATCCTGGCTATGCAAGTACCAGAACGTTGAATGTAATCAACAGGTATTGTACACTTTTGATGATAAAAGTCTACAAATTCCTTCACCTGATTATCGCGAGACCTTGTACTGTGCAGCAGCACGATCCACTGGATATGCTCAAGTCTTATTGAGCTATAACCAAGCAACACAAGCTAGTGAGCGACAGCTACTATGGCGAGCTGCTAGCTGTACGAGAGACTATCGAACACATTACTACAATGAAATTTTAGGCAACTCAAGCAGTGTGGCACTTAAGACTGTTGGTCTGCAACAGTTGTATGAGCAGAATCCAGATTTAATAACTCCCATTTTCCTTATGGTTACGGAGAACATCACACAGTTGGCTGAGGCGTAAGTATAACAAAAGTATCAATTAGTTTTTCACTGTCAATATTTTTCAATGTGTTTTACCTTTGCAGCTTGAACAGTTGGCCAATGACAGCTGAAGCACTGAGCAATATGGCCGATTACTTCAATTCACAGGAGCAGCTAGAATTATTCGATAAGTTCTACTCTGAGTCAAAACATTTGTTCGGCACTTCTGAAGATGTTCTTCTAATGGCTTCACAGACAGTCAACACAAATATCCAATGGGCAGAAAAACGTTTAGGACGTTTGGTTAACTATTTGAAAACAAGAAATGGAGCTGCAACTAAAAGTCTGACAATCACAACAGCATTGCTGATGATAGTATCCTCTATTTTAAGTCTGTTACATCGATAAATATTTTTGTTTCAATATAATTCTATGACATTCATAATAATTAATAAAATTTTCATTAAAAATTTCAAGATATAATTAACAATGATATTGAATGACTACAAGTAGATATTCTTAATTTTAAAATATTGTAAAAGTTTTTAATGTTTTCTATTAGATTTTAGTAATTATTAGTATTTTTTTTTTCTACCTTCACGAATATTTTTGGCAAAATTGATTATAGTCTTTTATGACACACCTTCTTCCAGGGGGTTTGATTCTTTTTAATCAATATCAATAAAAAGTATAAACAAAGAGCCAAAAACTAGATTTGCCTTTCATTTTCTGTAATATACTGTGATGAAGACTTATCAAATATACGTGTGATTAATTTGTTTATGTTCATTATCATGTTCATAAATGTCAATAAATGTCAATTTCTTATCATTAAGCAGTTGGAAACAATTATATTTTGGTCTTCTTCCTAGAATAATATCATAAACAGAATCACGAATCACAACATTATAGATAAATAAAATAGAATATCATCAAATTAATTAAATTAAGTATATAATAAAAAGAGTACAAATCTTTGGCAATGTGTATGTAATTTATGATATTTGTAAATTATCAATATTAATATATTAATAAGTATCATTAAATCTAATCTAATCAATTAATTAACAGTAGTATCAACTGCTTAAAGTTAACATTAAATCTATAAAAATTAGCAAGTGTTTAGTATTCTATTAACATTTGGCATGAAAACTTCTGGATTAAGGACATGGCTGCTGGCCATTTTTATATCGTTTGCATTACAATTGAAATACTGTGAAAGTGTCGATTATCGACTAAATAATAATGTATTACCATCATATTACAATCTAACTATCACTGTGCCAGGTGATGCTGATAATCCAGGAACAATATTCAATGGTGAAGTTGAAATAACATTGCAGGCAACAAGGGCAAATGTTAGTCAAATAACATTGCATAAGGATGGAATTGAGATTGAAAATTGTTCACTATATAATAGCACAGGATATTTATTGGAGAACATTGTGGGCACTGAACTGAACTATGAAGAACAAACGCAAAAATTAACAATAAATTTAAATCATATATTGGAAATCAATGAAAATTATATATTACGTTTTAGCTATACTGGTGCTATACGTACTGATGTTTCGGGGCTATTCTCAAATAGTTATGTGGAGGAAGGAACTGGAAAGATTAAATGGGTTCTAGTAACTGAATTACAGAACATTAATGCTCGACGCGTCTTTCCCTGCTTCGATGAACCCGCCATGAAGGCCAAATTTGAGTTACATATTGGTCGATCTGGTGATTTTAATGCTATCAGCAATACAAAATTGATGGGAACCACAGACTTGGGGTAAGAATTAAACATAGATAATGCACAAATTTAATAAATTATTAATATTTTTGACAACTCTAGCAACAATCGTTTTATGGATCACTTTGCAGTCACACCAGTTATGTCCACTTATTTATTGGCGTTTGTTATCTCCGAATATAAGGCACGAAATACAATTGAGAATTTAGCAATATACACTCGTCCGGAGTATTATAATTATACGGAATTTAGTTATAGTGTAGCTGCACGTGCTTTACCAGCTTATAGTGAATTTTTTGGACAATCCTATAAAGATCTGGGTAATGAAATATTTCAATATGCGACTACACCAAGATTTCCACACAATAGTATGGAAAATTGGGGATTGGTTATATTTAAGTAAGTTTCACTATGAAAATATTTTAATCCCTTTTTTACAATGAAATTTATCCTAAAAATTGATCAGAGATAAAGTTGTTCTGGAACAGGCAGGATATACAGATGGCTGGATACAAAAGGAGTTTACACTTCGTAATATAATACATGAAAATGCTCACATGTGGTTTGGCAATAGTGTAACATTTAAATGGTGGAGTTACGTCTGGATGCAAGAGGGATTTGCACGTTTCTATGAGTTTTTCATGGGACATCAGGTAGCTCCCAATAATTTACAATAAATCTTGTAAATGAATTTGATAATAATTATATTTATTATAATCTTTCAGTTATATCCAGAATATCAGCTTGATCAACAGTTTGTTGTGCAAAAGTTACAACATGTCTTATCCACCGACTCTTTAAATATTACGCAACCCATGACCAGCACAGAGTCGAGCATTCAAACACCTGCGGATATTGATTACAAATTCAGTAGAATTGCATTTGCCAAGGCCTCTAGCATTATTCGCATGTGGCGGAACGCGATGGGTGTCGAGAACTTTGATGCAGCCATTAGAAGCTATCTCAAAGAGCAGTATGTTCCATTACGTATATTCCTCTGTGGTATAATATTTAATTCCAATTTCTTACAGCCATTTGGGTAACACTGAACCAAAGGATTTATTCGCACACCTCGAGCAACATTGGCCATCGCAACAATTTGTGACCCTTAATCAATTCTTTACGGATTTTACCGAGCAACCAGGATATCCAATGATCATGGTGAACATAACAAGGCAGAATAAAATGATCACCTTGCAACAGACCCGGTTCCTACTTAATCCAGAGGATGGAAGTGATCCCGATCTACGTTACACTGTTCCCATAACCTTTACAACGAATTTAGAACAAAATTTCAATAATTTAACTCCACATTTGTACTTTGATAAGAATGTTGGCATGGTTCAACTTAATTTCAATGAGCCAATCGATTGGATTATACTAAATCTGCAACAATCGAACTACTATCGAGTACTCTACGATACACCAATACTTGAACAGATTAAGTACGCCCTAAATCGCGATGGACATAGTTCTGTGGCAGTTGAAAATCGCGCTCAGATTGTCAATGACTTGTTTAACTTTGCAAGTGTTGGGTTTATTGATTATGAAGATGTCTTTAAGTTCTTGGAATACTTGAGCTATGAAGTCGATTATATACCATGGTTTGCATTCTATGATGGTCTTCAAGATGTAGCTCATCGCTTGACCACATCACAGCTACCCGACTTTGAGAAATATTTGAGCTTTATATCAGAGACAGTTAATATGAAGATCGGTGTAAGTTGGAACATCAATGATAAAGTTTTAGATGTCTATAATCGCAACATGCAAGTCAGCTGGCTGTGCAAGTATCATAGCCATCGTTGCACAAATGACGTACAGGAATGGTTCGAATTGACCAAAGAAGTGCCAAGTCCAGATTATCGTGAGACCTTCTATTGTGCAGCAGCACGATCCACTGGATATGCTCAAGTCTTATTGAGCTACACCCAAGCAACACAATCTAGTGAGCGACAGCTACTATGGCGAGCTGCTAGCTGTACGAGAGACTATCGAACACATTACTACAATGAAATTTTAGGCAACTCAAGCAGTGTGGCTTTTAAGACTCTAGGCCTGCAACAGTTGTATGAGCAGAATCCAGATTTAATAACTCCCATTTTCCTTATGGTTACGGAGAACATCACACAGTTGGCTGAAGCGTAAGTATAAAAAAAGTTATAGTTTTCACTGTCAATATTTTTCAATGTGTTTTACCTTTGCAGCTTGAACAGTTGGCCAATGACAGCTGAAGCACTGAGCAATATGGCCGATTACTTCAATTCACAGGAGCAGCTAGAATTATTCGATAAGTTCTACTCTGAGTCAAAACATTTGTTCGGCACTTCTGAAGATGTTCTTCTAATGGCTTCACAGACAGTCAACACAAATATTCAATGGGCAGAAAAACGTTTAGGACGTTTGGTTAACTATTTGAAAACAAGAAATGGAGCTGCAACTGTTGCTGGGCTTACAATGGCAACGACGATGTTTATTACAATGTCCTCAATGTTGGTTGCTTATTTTTTTTTCGCTTAAACTGTGATTGGTGATTTGTGCATATGTAGGGGAAATAAAGACGCATATCACAGCGGGACAAATGACGTTTTCATGTATGCAATTACTAGGCAAAAAGGTTTGCCCTGGGTGTGCTTTATTATTGGGCAATAAGTCATGTGTGACCGGTTGGTTGGATTGGCATTAGGGCAATATGCGTCGGTCGCATGGCATCTATAAAAGGCTTAAGGCAGTTAGCTGGTTTTTCCATTTGACGGTGCCACAACTAGTAGATGAGAATAAAAATGCTGCGGCACGTGCTGCGCAATCAAAACAATAGAATATTCATCTTGGTTTTATTATATTGTGTCCTTGTTAGCATGTTGAAACTTTGTATGGCGCAAGCGGAGAATGCGGCTATTACCAACGATAACGGTATATAAAAATTTAACACTTTCTGTATTTGTGTTTGCATAATTTTTCTATTTAAATTCTAGATATTGGACATGTGGGAGATGATTGTCAAGTGACGCCTGTTATACATGTCTTGCAGTATCCTGGTTGTGTTCCAAAACCAATACCTTCGTTTGCTTGTGTTGGCCGATGTGCCAGCTATATACAGGTGACTTCAGATGTTTAGCCAAACATTTCGATTTTATTATAAAATTATTATTTGTTAAGGTATCTGGCAGCAAAATATGGCAAATGGAACGTTCCTGTATGTGCTGTCAGGAGTCGGGTGAACGTGAAGCAGCCGTATCGTTGTTCTGCCCTAAAGTAAAACATGGAGAGCGAAAGTTTAAGAAGGTGCTTACCAAGGCGCCGTTAGAGTGTATGTGTCGTCCGTGTACATCGATTGAAGAGTCAGGCATTATTCCACAGGAGATTGCTGGATACTCGGATGAGGGACCATTAAACAATCATTTTCGACGCATAGCCTTGCAGTAAAACTTAAAATCAATTATATAATATTTTGCACACAATTTGCACATTAAAATACATTTAAATATTCGCATTACACTCAATTTTTGTAGAATTGCCTTAAATATTAAAAACGACCTGATTCGCAACCAATTCAGATTGAAATGATTTTAATTGTTGCCAGACGTTTGAAAAAAGAAACTATTGTTTTTTAAGCAATATGGCATTGCTATGCATATTTACACACTGTTAACGCAATAATGAGTAGTTTACAGAGTACTAACCCAATTTGAGAAAATAACATACTGACGACTAAAGTGGCCTTGCAACTGTATTCTGTTAACTACATTTTATTGCTGTGACTGTTATTCAATTTAATAATTTTGAATTAACTGTTAAGTTTTTGTTTTTAAGAAATTAATGAATTTTACATTGTTTTTGTTAAACGGAGCAACGATTACATTCGATTAAGAATTTTATTAAATATATTATTTAGTTGTTAATTCAAAAAAATGTTCACATAAATTACATTTCGAACATTTGCTTACAAAATGTTATGTTGTACTATCGATAGTACAACTAAATGTTAAACTTATCGATTTAACATGTCGTTAACATTTCATTTTATAACAAGAAAAGTTAACAGCAGCTAGTCGAAAAAAAATCTTTGAACGCAACGTACACGCTTCGCTTGAGCTGACGGAAGGGCGGATAAGTGTTGCGCGAGTTTAATGGTTTTTTCGCTAAAGAAAAACCAATTTCCACATTGTGTTCCGATGCAGTTTTAACATATTTTAAGAATTTTAACAAATCGACGCAATTTTCACACTAAAAAATGCAGTTAATGTGTTGTTTAAATGGTAAATGAGTACACAAAAGTCACGCGTGTGTGTTGAGGCCAAAACGAATATAAAATACGAAGCAAAGTGCAAAAGGCATTAAAAAATTAGCACATGAAAATGTACAACAAATATTTGCAAAAATAGTATGAGACAAATCAATTTTAAATTAAAAAAAAAAAATTGTAAAATTCGATGAAATGCATTAAAAATTATCAAAAAAGTGAAAATTCTAAAACAACAACAATAGAAGACGCGAGAGCAACAGCATAATAAGCGTATAACAAAGTCGAACGTACACATTTATTCATACATACAAGTATAAATACATTTTACGTGTATTGAACTCAGTGTGGCCAAACAGCTAACAGAACGTAGTACATAGGCGCATATATACAAACATATAAACGTAGCGCACAGGCACACGCACACGCAGACGCACACATAGTTGTTATTATAGTGTTGTTGCTGGTCTCTGTTACTTGCGTATTTCTTTTGTTTTGTTTGGTTTTTTTGTTTTTTTCATACGCGCCATTTCGTTTATGTTATTGTTGTTGTTGTTGTCGTTGTGTCTGTGTCGCGCGCGTTGGGCAAGGACGACGACGTCAACGACGCCACCTATTGGAGCAAATCGGCGCCAACTTGTCATTTGACAGCTTGCACACATAGATTAACAGACAACAGTGTGGAGAAGGGGCAAGAGAAAAAAGGTTGCCCAAGTTGGCGACTCAACAGCTGTAAAGCTAACGTTGACTGCTGCTGCAACTATTAAATCATGGATACATTTCGCAAGTGGCTAAATAAGCCAAAGGTAAGCGTAGATTTCAACTACATATATGTATATGTAAAATAATGTAATAAAGTTATAGAAAAATACCACATGCTGATAACCCAATTAGCATTTGTATGTACATACATATACATTAATGTACATAAATATATTAGTATTACACACATATTATTATATATTTATGATAATAGTTGTTGTAGTTGTATCAGTTGTCGCTTATCATCTAAAAACACAAAGCAAAAAACAAAAAAAGAAAAGAAGAAGAAAAATACAAAGAAGAAGACCTGTAATTAATTAAGAGCAACAGCGCAAATGGTGTCAGGCTAGCAAGTCGACTACAAAAGCAGCAAAACGTTGCTGCTGCTGCTGCTGCTGCTACGCTACGACGACTAGTTTGTGAGCTTGTGACGTCATCAGTGCGCGCTGCTTTGGCCCTGGGTATAAGTGCTTACCTCTGTTCACCCACCGCACTCTTATTTTGTCTTCATTTTCAACTCTCAGTGTATCTTGCTCACTTGCACACACACATATGTATACGGCCAACTGCGTTTTAACCGCATTTTTATTTCCCCTTATTCGCTGAAGTCGTAGTAGTTATTATCGTTGTTTTTGTTGCTGTTGTTGCTGTTGTTTGTGACTGCGACTGAAACTTGCATGATGAATTCGCTGACGTTGGCAGAACTTGGCAAACAGCGATCACAGTAACAGCAATAACAACAACAACAACAATAACAGCACAAAGTCAGTTGCATTAACATTTTTTGGAAACTGCACTGCATACGTTCCTACTCCCTTTCCCCCTTTATCCTCAAATTTGTAACATATGCGAAACACACAACACTTGATAAAACAACAACAAAAGATCAGCGGTAGTCGTCAGTTTTGTGCTCGTGTTGTAAATTACGATTAACGTATTGTAATTTCGAGTTTGTTCTTGATTTAAATAGAGGTAGCTTTATAAGTAATATATACTTACACACACACACACACAGACACACACACGTATACAAATGTATGCCAACACTTATGTTTGTATACAATTTTCAGAGACGACTTTGAATATGGCAGCGCGCGCTCATTGGGAAATTTTTATTTTTATTTATTTATTTATTTTTTCTGTGTTTCGAGACAACGCAATTCAATAGAAAACAACTTGGATTTTCCATAAAGCCCACTTGCAATAATCATACAATTTGCAGTCATTTTATATAAATTGTAATCGATATTATGTATCGGAAACATCATTTTTCGATATTTTTAGACTGAATTATGGCTAATTCCAAAGAAAAAAAAAATAAAACAAATACCAATACTTTCTCGTCAATGATCTAAATTTGGCATGTATACAAATGTATATACATATATACATATATATATATATATAAGTGTATGTGTATGCCTGGAACTGGAAAGTGTCCCGTTAAAATAGACATGTGTATTATGTATTTGGGATTGTTCCAAAAATAGGGGGGAAAAATGAATCAAATGAAATTTTGTTTCTTTTTTTTTCAACTGAATTTGAAGTGTTGCTCTTTTCCCCCCTGTCGCACGTTTTATTTTCTATTTTTTTCTTTTTCTGATCTTGGGGATGCGATCAGCAGACGTCAATACCGTAAATCTATCAATCTGCTTGACGTTTTGATTGCCCCGTCGTTGAACATTTCACAATGTGAACATAAACTGTTGTACGATGAGAGTGAATAATGAGTACAATTTACAATCGAAGTGAATAAAATGAAATTAGAAACAATTTACATGCAAAAATCCATTAAAAATTGGAGGTGTTTGTTTGTGACCTCGCCAACTGGAGGTCAGTGTCGAGTCTCTCTCTCTCTCTGTGTGTGTGCGAGACTCTGGTTTCTTTCATTTTGAATACAAAATAATGTAAACAACAACAAAATAAGCAAAGTGCTTCAGATCTCAACGAGTAATACTCAAAACAGCTGCATTGTTCATAAGTATATGTATGAAGATATTTGTAGATATACACACATACATACATATACACATATATCTATATATAGATATCTTTATGCTTAAATATATTTACGTAATCATTTTGGTAGAAAATAATATTAGTAGAAATTACACTGTAATATTGAATTTAATAGATGATGTTAGTAAATATCTTTAATATCTTCTAGTTGTAAACAATGTTAATTAACAGCTCTGTTAACAGCATATGTAGTCTTTGGCGTACATTACTGTTCACCATACATTACTGTTCTGTTAAATAACATTTGATGCAACTGCAAATCATTTTAATTTCAAAAGTTCATTATATCAAAGCTTGTCTGTGTATTTCATCAACTGACTCATATAGCATTACTCAACATAAGATTTGATAAATGTAGGCTTCTCATGATCGACCCACACATAAATTCACATCGTTTTTGAGTCAGCCAAGCATATATAGAGGCCTCTGTATCGATTTAGTGTACTTCCCACTTCCCATTTATCTTCATTTTCTGCCGCTTACCCAATTTTTTATAGCAGCATTTTTTTTTAGTGCAATTTTTTATGATTTGCTTTTAATTGAAAATTTCTACGCTCGTTGCACTGCAATGCAATAAATTCATTTAATTTTATTTCTATATACATACGCGTATGTATGCATGTATACATAAAAGATAAATGAAATACATATTGCATACATACATATATGTACATATGATCATCATACATGTAAATCATTGCTTATAAAAAAAAGAAAAAAAAAAAATACATGTGCACAATGTGCATTTAATTTTTGCACAACAAAATAAAGACGTGAAACAAAAAAAAAAATAAAAATAAAAAAACTTTCTGTTGCTTCATTTTCCGGTTGTTTTTTTTTTTCTTTGTTGTTTTATTGTGTAGTGCAATTTCTTATTTTTTTTTTTTTAGTCTCTGCTATTGTATGTTAGTTCATTAACACACTTCTTTGACTACTATATGCCTCCTCTATCCCCCTTATCATTTGTGCTTCTTGCTCTGTCAATTCTCATAAATAACGGTACGTTTTCCTCAATTTCTTTGGGGCTTAAGCACGCAAACAACAAACAACAATGATGAGGAAGAAGACAAACAAAAGACAAAGGAAAAGAAGATGATACAGTAAATGAATGAAAAGCGCCGCTCAAACGAAATAGAAAATGCATACAAAAGCTTTTGAAGCTTTTAGTCTGCTTTTCTCTCTGTCTCTGTCTCAGTCTCAGTGTCTTTGGCTTTGGCTTTGGCTTTTTCTTCATTTTCTTTTCACATTCTCCTTTTCGTTGAGTGCACATCACATGTATATTCCGTCATATGCTTCCTGGATCATCTTTGTCTGTGTTTGTATTTGATCTTGTTGCAGCTGTTGTCGCCGTTGTTACAGTTGTTGCTGCTCTTGCGGTGCAACTTTCTTTTGTTTTTTTTTTGCTTTCATTGCGTTTCTGAGCCCAGACGCCACTTAATAAATCAAGGAAAGTGCGACCAAAGTATTTAACATGATATAAATTGCAAGCAGCAAAGAAAAAAAAGAAGAAAAAGAGTTGCAATTGAAACTGCTGCTGCTGCTGCTTTTGTTTTTCATTTTTAAATTGTCAGCATTGCTGCTGCTTTGCCAGTTTCATTCGTGAAGTGGAACAAAGAATGACATATGCATATGTATGTATGTATGTATGTATGTATGCTAGCTGCATGACTGTACAGTAAAATGTTAATGAAAATTTCGCAGTCTGGCAACGCCTTCTTTTAAAGAAGACACAACAAAACGAAAACCAAAAACTAAAAACTACGCTAAGCTCAGCAAATGAAATCATCAAGCAGCAACTTGAGTAATGAAAATTTAAACAAGTTCAAAAAGGGAAAATCTATAAGCAATCAACTGTGAATATATATAGTCGACAGATGCGGTTAACACATTTTGCAGCATTTGATTTGCACAAAACTATAATAACCTTTTACGTATTAATGCGAGGTATATGTACATCTATAATTTGTATATATAAAACTGGAAAAAAAAGAGAGAGGATGAACGTTTATAATGTTGCAATTGGTTATCAAATATTGACGATCACGAGTAGTAGTGTATATATATACAGTAATGTATAGATATATATGTACATACATATGTATATTATTATTATACAAATTATGTATAGATAGATAAATAAAAAAAATATAGATACAAAAGATATATACTGATACTTTATTATATTAAATTTATTGTATAATGCTTAATGATCAAAGTCTAGCTTTGTTTATTTGTTAAAATACAATGCAATTTTATTTACATATATCTATGTAAACAGATGTATTTTTAGCTCTAGCTCTATAGCTGCTGTTGCTGCTGTTTATTACGTACTGTTTTTTTTTTATTTTTTTACCTCTCTCTTTCTCTCTTTTTCATTTAATGAATGCAATATACATGTATGTACATATGTATATATGCAAATTTCTATAGGTGTGTTAGATATATATATATATATACATATATAGTATATACTTACTTTCAAATGTATATATACATACATTACCGCCACAACATATACAAACATACAATTATGTACATGTGTGGGTTGTGCGTTTAATAAACACACGTGTCTGTTATTTATTTATATATACATATATAAGTTTCGTTGTTGAACATAATAATTTTGCGGGAGTGTTCAATCTCAATTTCCGTATATAGGTAAAAAAAACGACAACAAATTATTTTTTGCTTGTTTGTTGGCCTATATGCCACGCCTCTGTACTTATCATTATACAGTTTTCTCTATAATTATAATTATACGTTTTAGTTAAAAATATTTACAAAATAATAGAGGAAATTCTCGAGGCGCAACAAATGTCAGTATAAATATTAGAAGTTTACTTTTCTTACAAGTTTTATATTTTTTTTTTATTCGCTCTTCATTTTTATTTTGTTATTTTGTTATATCACATGCAAATGTGCATTTTATGCATATTCTTGGAAGTTTCAGCTTTTTCTTTTACAAAAATCTGCGTCATAAACTCAATTGAAGTTGGCATTGAATTGGTTTACTGCTAGTCAGCAAAAAAATAAAAAATACAAGAAAATAAAAACAAAACCAAAATGATTAAAAGTGAAATCTTTTTAAGTCTACACTAACACACAGCTGGTAGCACTGGTTGTGGCTATATATTCACTATATATATATATTTAGTAAAGCGTACACTCATTAAAGTTGTTCAGATAGTTTTATAACTTATGACAAAAAAAAACGTAACAAAACTTTTTGCAGTGTTCAATTTGAAAGGTTAAAGAATTAATTATATTATTTTAGTATTATTATGTAAAAATAGAAAAAAATAATAATAATAACTTTAGTTTTGTTATTCATTCAGGTGAAGAGAGAAAATAAATTATTACAATATAATTTAGCTTAATTTTTTCTTTTTTTTTCATTTTGTAATAGAAACCAAGGCTAAATCATTTAAATTTTGTCACATCAGCACAAAATGTACTAAACATTAACACAGTAAACTCTCTGTGTGTCATTATTATAATACTTTTTGTTGTTGTTGTTGGTATTTTATGAAATATGATGAGTAGGCCAAATGGCAAAAGGCAATTTTAAACAATTACAATATGAAACTGCAAAACCATTTAACAGTCATATTTGACATCAATGTTGGCCGAAAGAAAGCTATAAGATGAAAGACGAACACAAAGTAAACAAAAAAGAAAAATGAAAAATCACACAAAACAGAAAAAGACAGAAAGAGCAACGTTTTGCAACCTCCAGAGTATCTAAAATACCACCGGGGCCAATGGAGGTCCGACATGACACTCGAAAAGTACAGCAGCAAACCGAGAGAAAAGAGACTACATTTTTTTTTGAAAATTCATTTCGTAACGCTTTCTTAACCCTAAAAAAATAATGTATATATATATATATATACATTTATGTATGAAAAGAAACCGAGAAAATTGTATATTACATACAAGTCAACTATAACAGCGCGTACAACAAAAAAAATAATAATAATAATAATAAAAAAAATGTATAACCGCAATACAAATTTACTGCTGCTCAGTAGACGAGCAATACTGTAAGTCTAGTAAAAGGAAGTAAGAGAGTAAATAACATAAGTAGTAGATATGAAATAAAATATATCTAAGTACAACAGTTGTTAATTGTATACCTAAATATTGGTAATTGTAATGCCACGGCTACTTTAGTTACACGCAAAGCATACATACATACTTATTTTTTTCAAAACGTCAATAGTTTTATGTGCACTGAGAAAAAAAAACGCAACATAGAAACAAATTTAAACAATTTTCTACAATTTCAAATAAAAATTTTTAAATCAATGTCAATAAGTAAACAAATATAATTTAGTAATTATATTATATAATAATAGCTTGTATAAAATATATAAAATATTCTCTCAGTGTAGTCTATATAATAAGCAAACTGAGCCAAATGAGCTTTATGAATGAGTACGAAGCGCATACGGCCCCGTTAAATGTAACAGCGCCGCCAATGCAACAGACTTTGTATCTGTATGTGTGCATACTTTTGTATGTAACTGTTGCTGCCTGCCTGCCTGCCTGTATATGTAATTGGTGTCGTCAAGTGAATGGCGGACGCGGCTTGTTGCGCGTGCCCACAACAGCAGCAGTAACAGTAACCGAGCTGGGCAGCCCATAATAACCAACAACAATAATAACAACCTGTTTCTGTTAGCTCATAAAATTTGGGCCATATTGACATGTGCCTTTGGTTGCCGTCACTATTCATAAACTTGTGGCCTCAATTTTTTGTATAATTCTAACACGAAAAGGCCAATAGTAAATGTTGTTGCATGCATATTATGAAATTCTCAATTCTCAAGGAAGACTTCATTTAGTTATAAACAGTTTTTTTTTTCTTTTTGTATTTTTTTTTTGATTGCACTTTGTGCTTGATTGCTTGATCTTTTTCAATGTGCGAATGAAAACTAAAATCTAAGCATTGAATAAAAAAAAAAAAAGTTTATCTAAATGAAAAGCACGTGTTGTTATCACAACTGAATTTGAGCAAAAAAAATTGATGCTTAACTATTTTATTTGTTGTTTATACGTTTTGTATAAATTAATCAAAATGTTGTTTTGTTGTACGTAAAAAAAAAAAAAAAAATCAAGACTAAAGAAATATTTCCACTATTACAAATTATGAAAATGAATAAACATTTTATTATGTATATACTACATATGTATGTATGTATGTATGTATGTACATATGTAATTGTGCCCTTTGTGACGCATATTGTAGATCATGATAACAGTCTAAGACATTTGGGACTAGCAAAGGGGTCTATGAGGAAATGAGGGATTTGTAGGGGCTTGAAGAATTGATTAACTGTCTGTACAATAACACATGAGCATGATATTGCAGTCTAAAAAAACTAGCTGAAAATATATATTTTTTTTCTTTCTCTCTCTCTCTCTCTCTCTCTCTCTATGGCAATTGTTATCTCTTTCTTTAACTTGTAAATTAACAGAGTGTAAATATTTTATGCGGAAAATACGAGTATGTGAAATTACCTTTTCGGGTCTATTTACGAGACAAGACGATAGAGAGAGAGAGAGAGAAAGCCTTAGTTTAGCCTTGACTAGTAACGCTTTTCACAGGCATTTCGATTTGTTGTTGTTGTTGTTTTGGCAAAATTTACGTAAATCTCCTATATTATGCCATCACATAAAAAGCACAAATCAAGATGCTTGAAAGTTGCACAGTTAATTGGAGAATGGAAATTGGAGATTGTATTTTCATATAAATAATTTTAATTTTTCGTTTTTTTTTTTTTTCAATGACATTTTTCTTCTCTTCAAAGCTTAGCAATTATTTTAAAACATAAATAAAAAAAAAAAACACTAATAAAAAATAGATTTAAATACAATTTCAATTTTATTGTGAGAGGAAAGTATAGAAAAGTATTAAAAGTTTTTTTTTTTTTAAACTAAAATCAAGTAAAGAAAAACATAATCTGATTAATAGAAATAATAATATTTTGTTTATTAAGTATTTATATATGTATATATATATATATGTATTTATACTTATATATATATATATATGCATATATAAATACTATTAATAAACAAAATATTATTATTTCTATTAATCAGATTATGTTTTTCTTTACTTGACTTTAGTTTAAAATTAATTAAACTTTCAATACTTTTCTATACTTTTCTTTCACAATAAAATTGTAATTGTATTTAAATCTATTTTTTATTAGTGTTTTTTTTTTATTTATGTTTTAAAATAATTGCTAAGCTTTGAAGAGAAGAAAAATGTCATTGAAAAAAAAAAAAAAAAAAAAACAAAAATTAAAATTATTTATATGAAAATACAATCTCCAATTTCCATTCTCCAATTAACTGTGCAACTTTCAAGCATTTTTTTTGTGCTTTTTATGTGATGGCATAATATAGGAGATTTACGTAAATTTTGCCAAAACAACAACAACAACAAATCGAAATGCCTGTGAAAAGCGTTAAGAGTAAATTTACTAGTCAAGGCTAAACTAAGGCTTTCTCTCTCTCTCTCTCACTCTCTATCGCTCATCATCGTCTTGTCTCGTAAATAGACCCGAAAAGGTAATTTCACATACTCGTATTTTCCACATAAAATATTTACACTCTGTTAATTTACAAGTTAAAGAAAGAGATAACAATTGCCAGAGAGAGAGAGAGAAAAAATATATATATTTTCAACTAGTTTTTTAGACTGCAATATCATGCTCATGTGTTATTGTACAGACAGTTAATCAATTCTTCAAGCCCCTACAAATCCCTCATTTCCTCATAGACCCCTTTGCTAGTCCCAAATGTCTTAGACTGTTATCATGATCTACAATATGCGTCACAAAGGGCACAATTACATATGTACATACATACATACATACATACATACATACATACATACATATGTAGTATATACATAATAAAATGTTTATTCATTTTCATAATTTGTAATAGTGGAAATATTTCTTTAGTCTTGATTTTTTTTTTTTTTTTTACGTACAACAAAACAACATTTTGATTAATTTATACAAAACGTATAAACAACAAATAAAATAGTTAAGCATAAAAATTTTTTGCTCAAATTCAGTTGTGATTAACAACACGTGCTTTTCATTTAGATAAACTTTTTTTTTTTTATTCAGATTTCAGTTTTCATTCGCACATTGAAAAAGATCAAGCAATCAAACACAAAGTGCAATCAAAAAAAAATACAAAAAAAAATAAAAAATTGTTCATAACTAAATGAAGTCTTCCTTTATTGGGTTTTTCATAACATTGCATGAATTTCAACAATGACTGTAGGCTCTTTTCTGCTCGATTGTGCTGCTGTACTTTTCGAGTGTCATGTCGGACCTCCATTGGCCCCGGTGGTATTTTAGATACTCTGGAGGTTGCAAAACGTTGCTCTTTCTGTCTTTTTCTGTTTTGTGTGATTTTTCATTTTTCTTTTTTGTTTACTTTGTGTTCGTCTTTCATCTTATAGCTTTCTTTCGGCCAACATTGATGTCAAATATGACTGTTAAATGGTTTTGCAGTTTCATATTGTAATTGTTTAAAATTGCCTTTTGCCATTTGGCCTACTCATCATATTTCATAAAATACCAACAACAACAACAAAAATTATTATAATAATGACACACAGAGAGTTTACTGTGTTAATGTTTAGTACATTTTGTGCTGATGAGACAAAATTTAAATGATTTAGCCTTGGTTTCTATTACAAAATGGAAAAAAAATAAAAATTAAGCTAAATTATATTGTAATAATTTATTTTCTCTCTTCACCTGAATGAATAACAAAACTAAAGTTATTATTATTTTTTTTTCTATTTTTACATAATAATACTAAAATAATATAATTAATTCTTTAACCTTTCAAATTGAACACTGCAAAAAGTTTTGTTACGTTTTTTTTTGTCATAAGTTATAAAACTATCTGAACAACTTTAATGAGTGTACGCTTTACTAAATATATATATATAGTGAATATATAGCCACAACCAGTGCTACCAGCTGTGTGTTAGTGTAGACTTAAAAAGATTTCACTTTTAATCATTTTGGTTTTGTTTTTATTTTCTTGTATTTTTTATTTTTTTGCTGACTAGCAGTAAACCAATTCAATGCCAACTTCAATTGAGTTTATGACGCAGATTTTTGTAAAAGAAAAAGCTGAAACTTCCAAGAATATGCATAAAATGCACATTTGCATGTGATATAACAAAATAACAAAATAAAAATGAAGAGCGAATAAAAAAAAAATATAAAACTTGTAAGAAAAGTAAACTTCTAATATTTATACTGACATTTGTTGCGCCTCGAGAATTTCCTCTATTATTTTGTAAATATTTTTAACTAAAACGTATAATTATAATTATAGAGAAAACTGTATAATCAGATATATGCACAGATTTGTTGCGTGGCATTGTTTGTTGGCCTATATGCCACGCCTCTGTACTTATCATTATACAGTTTTCTCTATAATTATAATTATACGTTTTAGTTAAAAATATTTACAAAATAATAGAGGAAATTCTCGAGGCGCAACAAATGTCAGTATAAATATTAGAAGTTTACTTTGCAGTGTTCAATTTGAAAGGTTAAAGAATTAATTATATTATTTTAGTATTATTATGTAAAAATAGAAAAAAAAATAATAATAACTTTAGTTTTGTTATTCATTCAGGTGAAGAGAGAAAATAAATTATTACAATATAATTTAGCTTAATTTTTATTTTTTTTCCATTTTGTAATAGAAACCAAGGCTAAATCATTTAAATTTTGTCTCATCAGCACAAAATGTACTAAACATTAACACAGTAAACTCTCTGTGTGTCATTATTATAATAATTTTTGTTGTTGTTGTTGGTATTTTATGAAATATGATGAGTAGGCCAAATGGCAAAAGGCAATTTTAAACAATTACAATATGAAACTGCAAAACCATTTAACAGTCATATTTGACATCAATGTTGGCCGAAAGAAAGCTATAAGATGAAAGACGAACACAAAGTAAACAAAAAAGAAAAATGAAAAATCACACAAAACAGAAAAAGACAGAAAGAGCAACGTTTTGCAACCTCCAGAGTATCTAAAATACCACCGGGGCCAATGGAGGTCCGACATGACACTCGAAAAGTACAGCAGCAAACCGAGAGAAAAAGAGACTACATTTTTTTTTTGAAAATTCATTTCGTAACGCTTTCTTAACCCTAAAAAAATAATGTATATATATATATATATACATTTATGTATGAAAAGAAACCGAGAAAATTGTATATTACATACAAGTCAACTATAACAGCGCGTACAACAAAAAAAATAATAATAATAATAATAAAAAAAATGTATAACCGCAATACAAATTTACTGCTGCTCAGTAGACGAGCAATACTGTAAGTCTAGTAAAAGGAAGTAAGAGAGTAAATAACATAAGTAGTAGATATGAAATAAAATATATCTAAGTACAACAGTTGTTAATTGTATACCTAAATATTGGTAATTGTAATGCCACGGCTACTTTAGTTACACGCAAAGCATACATACATACTTATTTTTTTCAAAACGTCAATAGTTTTATGTGCACTGAGAAAAAAAAACGCAACATAGAAACAAATTTAAACAATTTTCTACAATTTCAAATAAAAATTTTTAAATCAATGTCAATAAGTAAACAAATATAATTTAGTAATTATATTATATAATAATAGCTTATATAAAATATATAAAATATTCTCTCAGTGTAGTCTATATAATAAGCAAACTGAGCTTTATGAATGAGTACGAAGCGCATACGGCCCCGTTAAATGTAACAGCGCCGCCAATGCAACAGACTGTGTGTATGTGTGCATACTTTTGTATGTAACTGTTGCTGCCTGCCTGCCTGCCTGTATATGTAATTGGTGTCGTCAAGTGAATGGCGGACGCGGCTTGTTGCGCGTGCCCACAACAGCAGCAGTAACAGTAACCGAGCTGGGCAGCCCATAATAACAACAACAATAATAACAACCTGTTTCTGTTAGCTCATAAAATTTGGGCCATATTGACATGTGCCTTTGGTTGCCGTCACTATTCATAAACTTGTGGCCTCAATTTTTTGTATAATTCTAACACGAAAAGGCCAATAGTAAATGTTGTTGCATGCATATTATGAAATTCTCAATTCTCAAGGAAGACTTCATTTAGTTATAAACAGTTTTTTTTTTCTTTTTGTATTTTTTTTTTGATTGCACTTTGTGCTTGATTGCTTGATCTTTTTCAATGTGCGAATGAAAACTAAAATCTAAGCATTGAATAAAAAAAAAAAAAGTTTATCTAAATGAAAAGCACGTGTTGTTATCACAACTGAATTTGAGCAAAAAAAATTGATGCTTAACTATTTTATTTGTTGTTTATACGTTTTGTATAAATTAATCAAAATGTTGTTTTGTTGTACGTAAAAAAAAAAAAAAAAATCAAGACTAAAGAAATATTTCCACTATTACAAATTATGAAAATGAATAAACATTTTATTATGTATATACTACATATGTATGTATGTATGTATGTATGTACATATGTAATTGTGCCCTTTGTGACGCATATTGTAGATCATGATAACAGTCTAAGACATTTGGGACTAGCAAAGGGGTCTATGAGGAAATGAGGGATTTGTAGGGGCTTGAAGAATTGATTAACTGTCTGTACAATAACACATGAGCATGATATTGCAGTCTAAAAAAACTAGCTGAAAATATATATTTTTTTTCTTTCTCTCTCTCTCTCTCTCTCTCTCTCTATGGCAATTGTTATCTCTTTCTTTAACTTGTAAATTAACAGAGTGTAAATATTTTATGCGGAAAATACGAGTATGTGAAATTACCTTTTCGGGTCTATTTACGAGACAAGACGATAGAGAGAGAGAGAGAGAAAGCCTTAGTTTAGCCTTGACTAGTAACGCTTTTCACAGGCATTTCGATTTGTTGTTGTTGTTGTTTTGGCAAAATTTACGTAAATCTCCTATATTATGCCATCACATAAAAAGCACAAATCAAGATGCTTGAAAGTTGCACAGTTAATTGGAGAATGGAAATTGGAGATTGTATTTTCATATAAATAATTTTAATTTTTCGTTTTTTTTTTTTTTTTCAATGACATTTTTCTTCTCTTCAAAGCTTAGCAATTATTTTAAAACATAAATAAAAAAAAAAAAAACACTAATAAAAAATAGATTTAAATACAATTTCAATTTTATTGTGAGAGGAAAGTATAGAAAAGTATTAAAAGTTTTTTTTTTTTTAAACTAAAATCAAGTAAAGAAAAACATAATCTGATTAATAGAAATAATAATATTTTGTTTATTAATAGTATTTATATATGTATATATATATATATGTATTTATTTGTATCTGTATATATATATATATATATATAGTATATATATATATATAGACACTAATACCATTAAAATTATCTATCAACGCCTTTATAATCACCTTTTGCAGCTTATCACTTCTTATCACTCAGACAGCTGTCCATTTGCCAGTTGATAAGTCTACTTAGTTTGGATTTGATTAGACGCTGTCACACATACAAACACATCACACACACACACACATGCATATCTCAATATATACTTCTATATAAAAAGTTCAATAGAAATTTGTTACAATTATGATGGAAAAATCCTCTTTGCCAGCCATCAGAGAGAGAGAGAGAGAGAGAGAGAGGCATCTTCAGTTGTGCCGACTTCAGCGTCTCCTAGTGAAACAGGTGGCTCTGTCTGTCTGTTGTCGCAATGTTTGTTTGCGCCAATATGTCAATTATTACGTTTACGTTCACGTTCACGTTAAAGCTTTTTTTGTTTTGTTTTGTTTTGTTTTTTAGCTCGACGTGCTGACAGCAACATTTTCCAAACCCAAAAACAAAAATAAAAAGCAAACAATAAAAAAAAAATAAGTAAATAATAAAATGCCGTCGGTCGTGTGCAATGAGAAAAGTAAAAGCGGTGAAATTTTCCCATTCACATTGAATCGATCTCATCGCATCGCTGTTGCTGTTGCCGTTGCCATTGCTGTTGCTGTTGTCGTTGTCGTCTGCATTGCAAGCAGTGCAATGCACTGACCACAGGCTGACCATTGGATACTTTAGTTACTTGCAATCGCTGCTCGTGCTGCTGCCTTTTTATTTTTTTTTGCTATTGCTTTCGAATGTAGATTGCACAGTCGAACAGCAACTCATCGTCGTCGTCGTTGGCGTCGTCGGCGTTTTATTACCTAATCCCCATAGTTGAGAGAGCAGCGCAGCAGCAGCAGCAGAGGCACAAGTAGTCGTCGAGCCTGAGCTTAGCTCTGCCCTACAAAGCGCGTCGCAAAGTGCTTATCAAGAGCTCGAAAGCGCCAACGTTGCATAAGACCACGCGCTAGCTTGCCCGGCATATCAATGAGATATGAGACGACAAGAGAGTAAAAAATTCAGACAGAGGGACTAAGCAAGAGGGGAAACTGCGCGTGTGTGTCAAAAAACATAAGCATATGGCTGCTGGCAACGCCCCCACCACACACTGTTGTTGACTCGTTGACTGTCTGTCGGCATGTCGACTTGCTGATATACTGTGACTGTCCCTAGCCTAGCAATGGGGCATCTATGGTTATTCAATTAGTGCTGCGTCACTTCCGATTACGGGTAATGCATATCGAACGATTAAACGCTTGTTTAAGGCTACGTATCGCCGCGCACTTTAACCTCCGCACAGGCTACGTGATGAAACTCAAATTTGTAACAATGTTAAACTAATAGTTATCCTAGAGGTAATTGTAAACTGTGTAATATACCCGACTATTTACAGAGTTTGTTTACAGGGTATGTTAAAATAAGACGGGCTGGGAAGGGGAGGTGAGGGAAAAAGAAAAAGTGAAAGTGATTGTGGTTTATCATCTTTTGTCATCAATGGGCAACACCAGAGGCGTGAGATCTGTGGGCGACCGGTCATCGGGTATTATTTGATTTTGTTTTTTTTTTTGATTTTTCCAGTTGCAACGTTTATTATTTGGCAGAATATCAAAATAATATCTTTGGGTTTAAGTATCTGTTTTCTGTTTCGAGTGCAAAGTAAATTTAAACAATATTTACTGTAAAATAAATATTGACAGAATGCTATATGTAGGTTTCCTGGTAGTATTTGCAGGTTCGTTTTAAAGACCAAAAATTTCATTTTATTATCTTATGTTTAAGATAAGCTTGAAGAATTTCTAGATCGATAAATAAGAAAATTATATAGATAATACAGTAGAATCCGTTTATAACGACTCCGCTTATAGTGTCCGACCGGTTATTACGACGAAAACTCGATGGCTTGGTTGTTCCCCCATACAAACTCCTTTCGGTTAGTGCGTCTTCCGGGTATAACGACGTTAAATTGTCGGTGCCTTGAAAGTCGCTATAACCGGATTCTACTGTATATAGAAATATATAAAATATATAGGTATAAATATATATATATTTTTTTTTAAAGTCAAGCAAATATAATGGCAGCTACTATTTCACAATTTGTAGACAGACTTTCAGCATGATGACTCATTCATTTATTTTTCTTAGTATAGAAATGGGGTAAAGAAATTATTTGATATTTTCTTTTTAAAGTCTGGCTATAATTAGATAGTATATAGACTTAATCATTTCTGTGAACAAGTTTTCCCTTGTTTATTCATACTATTAACAAATGAGTCACTTTATTTTGTTCAGAGTTGCAATATTATAATATACGAGTATATGTATCTTGTATTGGAAGTGCAAAAGTTGATAACACAAACAGTAAGATTCATTCAAGATGATAAAAAAAAAAATAAAAAAAATAAATAAATAAGCAGATGATATAAGAATTAAAGATGCGTTACGTCGCTTGCCATGTGACATTTATTTAGTGAATATTCATGAATATGTAATCGGGTCAAAGCAGCTGTTATCGCTGTACCACAATAAGCTATGGGCTATCATCAGCGTCATCATTATCATCATCATAATGTTGTTGCCTATTATTATCCAATTTATTGAATAGCTTTTATTTTTTTTTATTTTTTACTTTTTGGATTTTTGCCGCCTCTCGTTTCGTGTTGCCGTCTTTCCCGTCGTTTAAGTTTGTTTATGTTTTCTTTTCCTTTCCCATCTCTCTTTTTTTTTTTTGCCATGTTTCTTTTCTTCTATCTTTTGTATGCATTTACATGATTCGCGTCGCTAGCTGTGTTTGGAAATGTATGCAAATTTTTTTTTTTTGTAGTTTTATTTGTTAACAAATTGTATAAATTATGACATAATAAAAAAAACTTAAAGTTTTATTATATATTTTTTTTTATTTATTTATTTAATATTTTAATATTTTTTTTTGCCATTTTTGTCGTCAGTTGCCTTGCTGCTGCTACTACTGTTGATAGAACCTGAATTAAGTGCTAAAAGCGCTAAAAATACTCAGTATGCATTTCCCTTAATTTTTTTTTTTATAAATTACCGGAACCAGATATTTAAGAATTTTAGCAAATGAATTTTTTTTTTTTTTTTTTTTTTTGTGGAAGTTGAATGCACTCAAAAAAGTTCAAACAAAGAAACTTCTTAATTCTCCCGGAAATAAAAATGAACAAAAAAAAAACACATGTTTTTTTTTTTAAATTTTGTGTCCAATTTAATGTTGAAACACGTTTGGGAATGTTGTGTGAATACGTTGCGTTTGAATCATTTTCCAGATTGATGTAAATACTATATACAAATCTTTGTGTGTGTGTGTGTGTGCCTGTTTTTCCCCAGCTAATTTTACTTTACACATTGTCACTTTTGTCTAGAAGTTTTTCTTTGTTTCTTTTGCAATCGGAAACAGAATGAGAATGAATTGTGTCTATATGCTATATATATATATATATATATATATATATATATATATAGATTGTTCTGTATATTTTTCAAAAGAAAACGTGCAAAAGGGGAACGAAAGAGAGAATAGAAATTGATAGTATTATTAATCTTTTGCCTTGTAATTATAACTATGTTTTGTATAAAGTAAATTTTTGTATGTAAATATTTGCACTTGTATTTAACATAAAATGTTTAAATATATTAATTAATTATTTATAAAATATTTTATTTACATTTATATATAAATATATAATATAATTTGACCATGACTCAGTTTTCAACGTCTCATTAATTTGTTCTCATTCCTGCTACGCCTTCTCCTATCTGTTGTTCCTCGTTCTCCAATTATCGGCACTCATTGCCAATGGCGACAATTTCACAATCTTCTTTCAACAAAATTCGAATTCGATTTCGAATTTTGCTTATCGAAAGTGAAAATAAGTAGGCAAATCTCTTTGTGTATGTGTATGTGTTGTGTATGTGTGCATATATTATATTTTTTTATAAACATTTTTAATTGAATTTAGTTTGTTTTGCGTGTTGTTAATGCACAAAATCAACAAAAGAAAGAAAAGAAAAAAAAAAACCCTCAATAAAAAAAAAAATTGTCATAAACAAATAATAAAAAAATAATTATTCTTAAAAAATAATAATGAAAAAAAAGTGCAAGAAAATAAATATGTTTTGCAATTATTTGAAATATAATAAAGAGATTAATGTAATTATAATTGTATAAATTTAATTGTAAATCTAATTAATTCTAATTTCTTAAGAATGCGGTTATATGTTTGTTAAAGTTATTAGAATGCAATGATAGAATATATTAAACTACCAACAGACCAACAGTAATAACTTATTGAATTGCCCTCGTTCAATATTATTGATTCAATTTTTATTCGATAGATATAGATGTATATAACTGTTAGATATATGATAACATATATATTGCGGCGCATTTGGTTTGTTTCCTGTTAGTTTTTTTTTTTTATTATTATTATAAAAGTAATATAAAATAAAATAATATATAGTAGTAGTATTAGTATTATATAGAGAAGCTAAAGCACGATAATTATTTGTCAAGTGCTTTTGACTGTGTCGTGTGTTGAATTAACGTGAATTGTTCGACAAAACTTGATATCGATGTATTGCATATACAATAAGTTAATTTATGTAATACATATACATGTATATATAACTAGTATATATATTTATATATATAAATATTATTTATATGATGGGTAAAATGCCGGTAATTATCTTGAACTTGCTTGTTGGCATACCTAGGTGTCACAGCTGTTGATTGTATGATTATATTCACATCGTCTGTCTGTTTGTTCTATTAAATTTGACACTTTTTTTTTTCTAGTGACAAATTGTTGTACAATTAAATTCAATTGATTGATCAATAATAATAATATATATAATATATATTGTAAAAGAATCATTTGCAAGCGTGCAAATTGTCAATTAAACGTAAGTGGCAGGTGTCTGTCCAAGAACAGAAAAAAAAAAAAAAGAATATTATATAATCATAAAAATATTTATTTACATATCTATAGCATGTCTGCTTCTCTCTCTCTCTTTCTATATATTTATGTATTTTTTTTTTATAAAGGTCACGTTGTGGGGTTAACATTGGGTCTTCACCTCAATCGCAAATCATATATTCACACACTTTATGTTATACTATGTCTAATCAAAGAATTCAATTACTAACATTTCTTTGCAAATTGATGAACTGATTGAATGCCAGAGCAGAGTACAGGCAGCAGATGTGTGACCTCTTCGCCTCTTTTGTGTTGTATTTGCCATATTCAATGTCAAGTGCGACACAGTCTATATAGCTATAAGTCTATAGTAATAGCTAGAAAAATAGCTGCTTGCTCATATTTCTAGCTACTATTATATAGATATAGACACTGAGATAAAGACATAGCTACATACATAGCTAGCTATAGTTGAAAAGATAGAGCATGATCGAAAGGGACAAAGAGAGAGAATGAGAAAGAGGAAGCCACAGCAAAACCACAGTCACTGTCACTGTCACAGTCACAGTCACATTCAGAGTCAATGTGGCGACATTCATTGCAAGTGTTGTTTGTCTAACTAATGAGTGTTTCATATGAGTATTTGTACTTTTGTATATGAGTATATACTGTATATATATCTATATGCATATGTGTGTGTGTGTGTGTGTTTGTACTATATGTACTTTGATTTTTAGCTACAATTGCAGCTGCGCAGAGCCTGCCTCATCTTATGCTGCTCCCATTGTCCTCATGGCAAAACAGCTCAAGGATTTTGCGTTTACCATTTGCCTGTCGCTTGTCGCCTGCGGCCTGCGGCCTGTTGCCATTTTTGTTATCTCTATTTCCCATGGCGAAGGTCAGGCAATATTCTTATGACGTCAGAAACTGTGATGGTCATAAGAAGAAATCTTGACATTTTTCATTTTTATTTGTTTACTTTTTAATATAAATATTAAATTTAATGAAATATTTGCTACATTTATTAAGAAAAACAATTTTTTTTTTTTTAGTTTATTTGATTAACATTAATATAACGTTAATTAAAATTTAAAAAAAATTTTATAGTTTCATTATTAATAAAATCTCATTGTCTGGCATTTTTTTTTATTATTATTGCTTTCTTATATATTTGTCTTATATATTTGCCTGTGTGTGTGTCATTGTATATATGGCAAGTGTGTATTGTGTTATCAACAATGTTTCGATACGCGATACGCTCAATGTTATTTATTATGTATACAGCTTATGACAGCAGACCGATAATTTGATGCACTTACCAAATGCTTTAAAATTAAACAAAAAAAAACCCTAAATTTTATGCCATATGCTTCAACATTTAAATTAACAAAAGAATATAAAAATATAAAGAAATTTATAAAAAATTATTAAAAAAAAAGCAATTAAAATTAAATGAACATTAAAATTCAAATTAAAAACTATTTATATAATTATACAATAAAACGATTTATATGCGGGCGGGCTACAAGAACATGCACGCTACTACAAAACATAACATGTGTGTAATTTCAAAGAATTTCGATGCCAAAACAAGTTTCAACATAAATATTATATATACATTATATCAATTTTATTGATTTTTTGTTATCCATTTGAATTCCCTGAGCTTATATTTTATTTATTAATGTATTTTATCAACTTTGAAACGAAAGTACTTCGAACCCAAGGATTTGCCATTAACAAAAAAAAAAAAAAATTCACACAAAAAATTATTTTAACGCTTGCAAGCAAGAGTTAATGTGCTCATGAAATATTTTCGTGTTGTCAGATCGTTTAACAAGCGAAAATATTGAAATATATAAATGGGGGAAATCGAAAATGAAATAATGTGAGGGAAGTATGTGTTGGTCAAAAAAATTGAAAAAATGAGAAGAAGGAAACAACAGAGAAAATTGAAGCTTAATCAGTGAAAATTGCATAAACGTAGCAAGCATCACATAGCAAAGAGTCAAAGTTTAGAGTCGCGCTCTCTCTCTCTCTCTCTGTCTTTGTTATTCACATTCAAGGCAATTTGTTGTTATCCATTATAAAAAATATCATATTCCTTACTTGATAATTACTGCATTTACAAGCTAAAATACAAACTCTCACACACACACACATACACACATACATATAGACATACAGACATACACACGCACACTTATTCTCATGGGTAATTATTATAAAATGAAACGACGTAATTTCATGCGTGCCACATTAAAAATTTATACGAAAGAAAAAAAAAAAAGAATATGTTTACCAAGAAAAAGTTGAAGCTTTGGCTTTTAATCATATTGAAAATTATTGTATTATCCTAACAAAAATCTTTACTTATAAAATGCTACGGGCCAATGCAATGAGACATATTTATATATATATTATATATGGGCCTAATCATTTTTACTACCATATAAAGAGAAAATAAAATATAAAATAAAATAAACATAAACGAATAATATAAATATAAATATAAATATATAAGGGTATTTATTCGTCTGCTTATAAATTACATATTATATATTGGCATTACATTTTTTTTTTGTCCTTCACATTGCCACTAGCCATATCCATTTTAGCCAAAATCGGCAACAGCAGCAGGGCTGGCCTCTACATCCTAAATAAAAAAAAATTCACTTGGCTAAAAGCTTGAAACTTGAACAATTTTAAAATTAAAAATTCCACATTAACTAATTGCTTTTTGGCTTCTTTTAATTACAACTGAGATTTGAGACACGTTCTCTTTCCCTTCTCTCTCTCTCTCTCTCTCTCTCTCTCTCTATGTATGTATCTCTCATTTTAGTCTCTTTCGAATATATAGTATATAAAAAAAAGTTAATGTAACCAAAGTGTAATTAATTATGGATTTGCTAAAGTTGCTTTCGAGGTCGCTCGATAGCAGCAGTACTTAAATTATATACAGAGTGTGCCAAAAAAAAAAAAAACTGTTTTTTAAAAATTTTTAAATATTTTTATTTAATTTAATATTAAATTAACTTTCAAATTAAACGATGCGCAAGTATCAAAAAAATTTTAATGCTGATATACCAATATTAAAGTTGGAGCACCCTGTATATATTCCTTTAGTCAAATTGCTTGTTTCACTGACAAACTATACAATAATTCATGCGCGCATTGTTAGTATAAATAATGAAATATTATTTTTGACTTTATTTTAGAATAAACAAATAAATAAATAAATAAAATAAATATGTAGATAAAGAAGAAGAAGAAGCGAATGAACTCTTTAAAGTTGCTTATTTGCGTGTCTCTTTTATTTCATATTTTTTTATATTTTTTTTCTGTTTTTATTTAATATTTCAAGTGTAAATATTGTAAGTCTCGGTCAACTTAAGTTCTTTTGGTCATGTTTGTCTTTTGATCGCGCAGAGAAGAATAAACAAAGAAATGTTTATATATACATATATGTATATATATATAGCCATTGCGTAGTGTCGCAATTATCGTCTGGGCCTAAATTAAATAGACATAAAGAAATCAACTGCGACATCGTTTTTTTTTTTTTTTTTGTGTTTTTTATTTTGGCCAAAACGCGAGGCAAGGCGCAACAGACAGAAGACAAAAAAAAAATTGTATAAGAGCGGGAGAAACAGATGAAGAAAAGAATAGGCAGAGAAATAGATAGAAAGAGCGAGAGTTAGATAGATAGAGAGACAAAGAGAAGGGTGTGAGAACGTGTCCGGCAGTCATTGAACTATTTACGCACGGCCTTGCACACAGACAAACAAACAAACCAAACATATTATTGTGTATGTAAATATGTTTGTATATTGAATAAATAAATAAATAATTACATATATATATACATATATATATATATATATATATGTGTAGTATGTATAACTAATACATTTGTATATATGTATGTAATAATATTTAGTACTTGTATTTTCTACCTTAGACTTTGGTACGTATAGCTTACGGAGCCTCAACGAGAGCAATGCTCATTGTCTCTATATATGTATATTATGTGTATATGTGTCTTTGTTTCTCTATATGTATATATAAATCTATGTGTATGTGTGTGTGTGTGTGTTAGCTTGATTTTGCGTGCTTGTGTGCAGTTCTGAGGTTATTTGACTCATTGCACGTTTAATTGTTGTGTAAACAAAATGAAATTGCCACATGTTGTTGCAAGCAACAGACGTCAGACATCGGTAGTAGTAATACATAGTCGACATTGACTTATTGTTGTAACCCCAAAAAACACACACACATCAACAAGTCATTACACGTTATGGTAAATGATTCATAATTATTCTACAATTTGATTGAAAGTAGAAAAACTAACAGAAAAATTCGTGATAATTAAACAAATTCAACTTGTTTTTTTCTATTTATTTGTTAATTGCACAAAAAATTTAACTTTTTTTTTTGTTGTTATTTTTCTTATTCATAATATGATTTTGCCTCAAGTTTTGCAATACGGTTTGCCAAAATAATAATAATGAAAAAAATTGCCGTCACACTCGCATTACCTTTTTCTACCTCTGCTTCGACTTCAGGCTCTCTCACATCACAGCTGTGACCCCCTCCTGCCCGCCTGCCGCTGGCCATGACCCTCAAGCTCATCGACTTGTCGCATGTCGAACTGCGCAGCAGTTTTTCAAGTGAAGTGAAGTCAACGCTTTTTGACGCTTTTCTGTTTACCTTTATAATAAACACATTTCGCTTGCGTACAAATTTTATTATTTTTTTTTTTTTTGTTGCTTCTTTCTCCTTCTACTACATATTTCTCCAGCGTTATTTTCAGCTTTTAGCTTTAGCTTTAGCCTCTTTTTGCCTTTTTGGCGAATGCTTTTAATTTCATATTTAAACAGAGCACAAATGCAAAAAAAAAATACAAAAAAAAAAAACTGAAACAAGTTCAGCTGCCGTTAACTTGATATCTCGAAGCACTCAAAAAAAAAGAAGCAAAAAAAACGATGATAAAAAGAGCAACATATACTTGTAGTAGTCAGAGCCAAAAGTTTCTCTCTTGATCATTTGTGAGCAGCGTAAATATTTTGTATTATTTAAGCAAGTTGGCAGCACCTTTACATTTAAATACAAAAGCTAAGTACATATATAATATATATATGTAAATATTTAAATATATATATATATATATTTTTTTTATTTTCCCAACTAATTAATTTAATTCAACTTTGTTTTGTTGCAATTTAAAATGTTGCGCAGTTTTTACATTTTGCATTAATTTGTCAGTCAACAGTCTACAGCACTAAATAAAGTTAACACTGCTAAAAAAAAAGTGCAATTATTACATTTAAATCTAAAAAAAAATAATATAAAATAAAATTTATGATAAAAAATAGCATTAAAATCAATTTTAGCATAAACAAAATTTAATAAAATTTAATATTTATATAATGTAATATTTTAAATAATTTAATATTTTATATAATATTTAAAATATTAAATTCTTCGAAAAAAATAATGCAATTATTACATTTAAATCTAAAAAAAAAATATAAAATAAATAAATAAATAAAATTTATAATAAAAAATATCATTAAAATCGATTTTAGCATAAAAAAAAAATTTAATAAAATTTAATATTTATATACTGTAATATTTTATATAGTTTAATATTTTATATAATATTTAAAATATTAAATTCTTCGAAAAAAAATGCAATTATTACATTTAAATCTAAAAAAAAAATATAAAATAAAATTTATTATAAAAAATTGAATTAAAATCAATTTTTAGCATAAAAAAAATTTTATAAAATTTAATATTTATATAATTTAATATTTTATATAATATTTAAAATATTAATTTCTAAAAATATTAAATTTTATAAAATTTTTTTAATGCTAAAAATTGATTTTAATGTAATATTTATCATAAATTTTATTTTATATTTTTTATTTTAGATTTAAATGTAATAATTGCATTTTTTTTCGAAGAATTTAATATTTTTAAATATTTATATAAAATTTATATAAAATATTACAGTATATAAATATTAAATTTTATTAAATTTTTTTTTATGCTAAAAATTGATTTTAATGCTATTTTTTATCATAAATTTTATTTTATATTTTTTTTTTTAGATTTAAATGTAATAATTGCAATTTTTTTTCGAAGAATTTAATATTTTAAATATTATATAAAATATTAAATTATTTAAAATATTACATT